>JAXGGA010002672.1:0-50000 GCA_038373865.1 Uloborus plumipes
ACGTATTTTTTTGGGAGGGAAAAAAAAGTCTCAATTAATCAAATAAAGCGCCGAATTTTACCGAACGAATAAAAGAAAAAATTATAAAATGTGTGCATACATAGATACTTCCCTAGCAGCACAATCTCATCGGCCGATGATCGGCCATTCATCGAAACCCGATGAAATTCTCATCGGTCGATGATCGGATTCCGGTGAGTTTTCATCGGGAATTGCTCCAATATGTTCATCGGCCAAACAGAATCCGAGCAGCAAAATCCGATGAGTTTTGCTCGAAAAACGATGAGATTTGGAGCAATTTACGAGCAGTGCAGTCCCGTGCTGATGAATTTAGAATCAATCTATATATATAAAAGAAAGTCGTGTTAGTTACACTATTTATAACTCAAGAACGGCTGTACCGATATGGCTAAAAATTGGTGGGTAAGTAGCTTAGAGTCAGGAGACGGACATAGGCTATAATATATGTGTGTCAGTTACATAAATAGAAAAAATGTCTTATTGACTTCGCCTTTTTACGAAGCCTTTTTTGACACCTCCATGGCTGAGCTAGCTGCACGTTGAGTGTTATTTGACTTTTTTGTGAAATAAATTACAAACAAACGCGTTACTTCTCTTGAAATTTATATGTGATAAACTGTCAGAAACGATTGCTCATTCCGAGGAGCCCGATGATCCCAACTGATATGCCGTTTAAAATTAAAAGACTTCAATTTCCGATCCATCTTGCATTTGTCATGACCATCAGCAAATTACAAGGCCAATCCTTAAAAGTTTGTATTTTGAATCTAGAACATCACTGTTTTTCCCATGGTCAATTATATGTGGCATGTTCACGGGCCAGAAGACCATCTGCGTTTTTGTGCCTGATAATAAAACAAAAAATGTTGTGTATCACAAGGTACTTAAGTGAAGAGCAACCTATGTACTGAAATACAGAAACAATAATGAATGATTAATGTAAGTACTTAATTTTTTTTTTTTTTGTATTTTCTAATAATAAAAAACTTCATAAATTCAAAAATTTGCTTATTTATTGCCTTTAAGGCGGAACAGAGTTCGCCGGGTCAGCTAGTTTTAGATGAAAATACGATATGATTTAGATCAATACGCGAGCAGTGCTGTTCCGTGCGATGAATTTAGGATGAAAATACGATATGATTTAGATCAATATACGAGTAGTGTAGCTCGTGACGATGAATTAAGGATCAAGTTTGGATGAAAATATGATGAGAGTTTGAACAATATACGAGCAGCGTAGTTCCGTGGTGATGAATTTTGAATCATTTTCTTTTTTCTTTCTTTCAAATGGGGCTGCAGTAAAGGCGCAACCTTTTGCAGTGCGATTCCCCAATTAAGCATCCATCTTATTACGTAGCGGAATTTCACCTAGCACTGGGCCCCAGGATCGAACGCGGGTTATCGGCGCGGAAAGCCGACGCTCTACCGCCACGCCACCATGTCGACGATTAATGAGACCAACACTGCATATTTAATAAAAATTTGAGATTGGGAAAATTTTCATCGGAAAACTTGATCATTACGACCTCTTTCCGATGAAATCTGTAGCTTGGCATATTTTCATCGGGAAATTTGATCGGAAGGATATAGCTTTTCGATGAAGTATAGCTCGGCTAATTTTCTTCGGGAAACTTGATCGGAAGGATATCGTTTTCCAATGGAATATTGCCTAGCTTTCATTTTCAATCGGAAATTTGATCGGAAGGATATAGTTTTCCAATGAAATATAGCTCGGCTAATTTTCATCGAGAAACTTGATCGGAAGGATATTGTTTTCCGATGGAATATAGCTTGGCTTATTTTCATCGGCAAAGTTGATCGGAAGGATAGCACTTTCCGATGAAAAGTAGCTCATCGAAAACCGTGTTCGGATACTGATTGGAACGATGTCATCGTGCGTTACGGGATCAGTTTACGAGGAGTTCGATGATCGGCCAAGCAAAATCCGATGAGTTGATGCTACTTGGGTTACATCTGCTGAGAAGAGATATAAGGCCTCATTGGAAAAAAAAAACAATAAAATAATGCATAATTGTAATATTACAAAACTGTCCCGCTGTCTTCAAATTTTCCGAACCATTAATGAAAGTTTGCCGAATATGATTTCTTTTTGGAGGTCATAGTGTCCTCCCACCGAGGTGGCCCTGATACAAGTTTCCTAAATTATATATAAAAGATCAAATATTCTTTAATATTTCCAAAGCATTTCTTAAAGATTTTCCTACTTAAAAAGAAAAATTATCTTTGGGTCAAAACTATATTTCATAACTGACACCTCCTGACTCTTGATAAAAAAAAAGAGAACAGCAAATTGATGTAACTACTGACAACCAATTGAAACTAATTATGCATTTTTAGAATGATATTAAACAGAATCCTGAAATTTCCAAAAGGATTACAAAGTAGGCGAAACATCTTTCGCTTTCTGTGATGCGACAAAAGCAAAATTCAGAAACTGATTAGAAGCTGAAGCTGACATTAGATTGCTGATTTAAACAATTATTCCAGACGTGATAAACGCTTTCCAATGAAAAATAATCGCAGCCAAGTTATGAATTAGCTGAACGGATTGATTTAAAAACTGACTCAGAAAGCTTGCAGGATTAAAAGTCAAAAAGAATGTAAAAGCAATAATGTTTTTCTTAATACTCCTACAATACATTTACCAATGCATAACAATACATTTTCAATGATACATTACCGGATATTTCTGATATAGCAAGCAAATTATTAATCTCTCATCAAGTTGTCATAAAAGTGTGCATCAGCTACAAGTGTTATTTAACTGCATTTTAAAATGAATAGCTTACAAATTTTTGATAATTGATTGTATTATATATCTGTAGCTTGGTTCTAAAAGGGCCAATGTCAATTTTTTCACATTCTGTGTTATTTACATCAAAAGTTTCCAATTTAGTTAAACTCTTATTCTACGAAGGCCAATGTCTAATATCAAACTAAAAGTGGTTTATTTTCATTATAATGTCAGCATATATCCAGTCCATTATAATTACTATTTACATAAAATAATAGCAGGTTAAAAAATTTCATATGATAAAAAAAAATGTTTCTTTACACTAACAATAAACAAATACCAAAAAAAAAAAAATAATAGGAATCTTAATATAAGAAAGTTATAGCATTCTAAAAAATCTCAAATATAGATCCCCCTTAGAGATCCCCTTTTAGAACCAAGCCTCAGATACAAGGTTTGTATTTTAAGTAATGAGAATATTTTTGTCCAGAAGCGGGTTTACACCAGAGGGCACTCCGACCGGTTGTAGTCGGTAGTGTGGCCTTCGACCTTGATAACGCTTCACTCGGCAGTCGCCTGCTGGCTTTAGTTGAGGCGGGATCACGCATGGCGTAGACGTCTTCAAAAAAGTGTGTGCAAGCTCAAAATGCGACAAAGCATTGAACAGCGTTACGCAATCAAATTTTGCGTGGAAATGATTCAGCAAGCTTACGGCAGGGAAAGCTTATTGCAAGCTTAAGTTTTAGATGGCACAAAATGTTTAAAGAAGGCCGGGAGAGCGTGGAGGACGAACCCCGTGCAGGTCACACGTCAACATCAAGAACCGCAGAAAACGAGCAACGTGTGCGAAATTTGCTGAACACAGACTTGCGTTTAAGTGTTCGCATGATCGCAGAACAGCTAGGAATGGATAAAATAGTTCTGCACAAAATCATCAGTGAGGATCTTGGGATGAGGAAGATTTGCGCCAAACTCGTGCTGAAAGTTTTAACGGACGTTCAAAAGCAAAACCGTGAGGCCGTTTCAAAAGATCTTCCACAGTCTCCCTACAGCCACGACCTTGACCCCCTCTCCCCAGCAGACCTTCTCCTCTTCCCTAAAGTGAAAACCGCCCCCAAAAGGCGCCACCACGGGACCGTAGATGATGGCAAAAGGGCTTGCACGCATGCTCTGAAGGATGCTTCAGTTTTATGACTTCCAGGGGGCGCACAAAGCGTGGAAATGTCGCCTGTAGAAGTGTGAAGATGCTCAAGGAGTATATTTTGAAGACTACTAAATATTTGTAGCGATATCTCTAATAAATTTTTTTTTGTGGACTTATTCTCATTACTTAAAATACACACCATGTATATATTTAAAAATTTAGGACGCGTTATATATTTTTCATACTTACATAAACCCATTGAAAAAAAACAATCTTGAGAAAAATCTATACTTCTTAACTTAAAACACACATTTCCAACTTGAGTAAAACCAATAAGAGTTTCTCCGACCGGCTTATAGAGGAGGATGGGGTTATAATCTTCTGTTATCATCTTTTGCACCAGTATGTCGGCAGACACAGCATCCTCTTTATGTGCTGTGATTTTTTCGGTACGGAAATCTCTGCGAATATTATGCAAGTCCTTTCTGGTGGTTAATCCGAATCGTTTGGTAGGGGAGTACTCCTGCTGCACTTTGTCCAGAACATGACTTGCGGTGATTCCATTTTGCAGCATATCAGCGAGGACTGTTCTTTCTTGCCGGATAGTTTTAATTTTCCTACTTCAGGTTCGTGACCCACATGTTCACATTGGTACTCCACTGTAATTTCTACAGCTTCATCCACTGTTAGCTTAGTGACTTTCATGAAAGCACGGGGCAAGTTTTCCCCATTTTAATCGACCCGGAACACTTAGAATGCTTCAGACGGACTGAGTCATCTCTCAGATTTGGGACACCACTTCTATGACATTCATAGTAAGAAGTTATGCACTGCATTTCCTTAAAAGTGCTTTTTAAGGTGAAAAACGAAACTGTTTCTTTTTCAAACGTGGATTTCCAATTTTCAAATTCATGATCGGTATGAAAAGTTTTGGTATCAAATTTCAAAGAAAATTATAAGAAATATCGAATTTCTTCATGATTTTCATACAAATGTTTATGTAAATCTGCAATTGTTCTCAACTTTGCATCACAAATTGGACATTCTTTGTTCAGCACAATTGATTTTTTTTCCTGCGTGAAAGTTTCTTTGGTGACGATACAAGTTTTTTTTTTGTCGGAAAAGCTGATACCGCACTCATCACAAACAATAGCAAGTGATTGTTTTGAAGGAGTTTTAGAAATATTATCTGCGACTGGAGAGCGATCCATTTTATACGATACAAATATATTTTGTTTTAAAAAGAAGTTCAATTTTAGAAAATAATTTATCAATAATAGAATTCAAAAGACAACGCGAAAATGAAAACAGCGAGCGAAGCAAGAATCCGAAGTAAAAAAAAAAACGCGCAACGCGTCTTCGTAGGAAGCCACTATGGTATAGATCAGCTAGTGCAGACAGCTTTGAACCGAGCAACTGATTATCAGTGCCTGGATTCCAGAGGTCACCAACTCATTTCCAAGCTTCTCAGCATTTAGGAGGAGCTTGTTTCAGGAACCTACGACAAATGTATGAAGGCCTACGAATGATGTATTGCAATTTCTATTAAAAGTAATTTCGAAACATACTGGTGGGTAATGTACGCTGCGCAAAATAATTCCAAGTCTTCAATGCTGCTCTCTTCAATTTAACATGGCATAAAAATAAATTGCCCTTTCTTAACCTTAATTTGGAATTCAAACGACGGTATAAAAGTATTCTTTACTGTAACACTGAAAACAAGTACGTTATACAGTCGTATTATTGAAGCTCGATTTTTTGGATCTCGGCGTCGGTTGCAAATAGGTAAAAGAAAAAAAAAAGGTCTATACATGACTTGCACAGCTCTTAGTTTAGTTATGTGAAAACTAAGTCGTTGTACATTTATGTAAGAAAAGAGAAATAAGTCGATACATATATAAGTATGTATTAAATAACTTGCAGATTTTCCATTTTAATGAAGAAATGGCGCACAAAAGTTAATTTTATTTTTCTTCTTTTTGACTTTTAGAAGAAAATAGTATTCTTTTATGTCAAAATTAAATAAATTCCATTTTCGTTTGGGCTGCAAAATAGAGAGTTAAAAAATAAATAATAATAATAAATACGTATATCAGACCGGTGTCTAAGGTTAGGTCTTACTTCATGAGGTAGCGCCATCTGTTGAAATGTCACGAGAAGAATATAATGGTAAGAGTAAGACATCCAGGAGAATAAAACTCCCAACTCTTGAAAATAATTGAAAATAAATGGATGCAGATTTTATTTTAAATGTTGATGCGTTTTTAGATACATGCAAACGCTCCTAAAAGTGTTTTAAACTACTCCTTTAGCTTATATTAACCTTTTCCCACATCAGCAACTGAATTTGTACCGTCTTAAAAATATAAAAAAAGTTTTGTAATTAAACTTCAAATGCTGTAACGATGCACAAAATAAATGAAGAATTCGGAAAAGATATAAAAGAACAATACTTTATATACAGTATGCAATAATAAAATGAAATACAGTAGCGATGTACAGTAGATACCAGGAAAAGAAATATAATTAATTATACTGAATATCAAATCGTTATCAGTGGTCTCCTGCGTATGGAGGCTCTTCACCTTTTCTGTCTCTGTAAGGATGTTTCCCCATCCAACCCCACTATAATATAGTCCAAGAGTTAGCAATGGTCGAGAATGGTTGCGTTTTTTACTGTGCTCACAGGGGCGGGCTTCCCGAACTAAAACTTTTGGGAGGGGGAAATTTATCAATTTTCCGACTGAAGTTCCAATTTTCCCGAATGATAAATACAAGCGTATAAATGTGCAAGCGTATAGCACATAAATAATATCTAGTGAGAAAAAGCAATAAAAAACAATTAAAAAAACTAAAATGAACAAAAAACTCAATGTTACAATATTGCCTTCAAATTGCCGAATCGTCAGCGAAATGTGCCGAATAAGGAAATTATTGGGAGGTCACAGTGACCTCCCGTGACCTTCGACCGGGGCATTCTTGTCTGAGCATCATTCTTTTACTGATCGAAATAGTGATATTTAAGTTATTTTAGGGAAGTTCCGCGTCAAATCAGTCACTAAAAATTTGTTCTGACCCCCCGATTCATGATTTTTACAAAATTTGGTATATTGAATCAATGGCGTAGCCAGCAAGAGTGACACCCCCCCCCCCCTCACCACAAAAAAAAAAGTTTCTTTGGTGACGATACAAGTTTTTTTTGGCGGAAAAGCTGATACCGCACTCATCACAAACAATAGCAAGTGATTGTTTTGGAGGAGTTTTAGAAATATTATCTGCGACTGGGAAAGCGATTCATTTTACTTTTTGCTGCTTACTGATCCATTTTATACGATACAACAATATTTTGTCTTGAAAAGAAGTTTAATTTTGGAAAACAATTTATCAATAATAGAATTCAAAAGACAACGTAGTAAAAATGATAACAGCGAGCGAAGCAAGAATCCAACCTCGACCGATTTTACTCGCAAGAAACAGTTGTACAGGAGTTTTAATCTTGAAACTCGTATCGACGAATCGTGATTCAGTGACTTGTCACTATTCTCTGACATAAAAACCTGGTTGCAACTTATCGGTCAATTACGAAAAAACTTCGAAAGAATAACATTCACGTGCATAAATATTTTTAACTAACGGTACCCGTACGGCTTTGCCCGAGGTATAAAATTAAAACGTCATTTGGTAATAAATTGATATCGCAAAAAGAATACTCAATTTTAGTAAAATTCATCTATAATTCCGTAAGACTATGGTATAAGAATAAGACAAAAGAGAAAATAAGAACAATTTTGTCCTTATTTCAATCAACAGAAATCTTACCAAAGTTTAAAAGAACAAGGAAGTTTTCTTTCCTAGCTTTAAAAACAAAATAATACTTTTTTTGAAATGAAACATTTTGGAAAGAACGTTGCAATACCGTAATTTATACGATATTTTTATAATTTACCGAGTTTTCATTCCTTAAAAATTAAAAAGAGAAAAGCAGACGATTTTGTTTCACAACAGTTAAAATATTTCATTTAACAAATTGTAATAAGGGTTGGAGTTCAGATTGCTACAAAAACAAATACTTTTAAAAACTTATTTTGGGAAAAAGAACGAAACAAGTAAAGGAAATAAAAACGTAACTAATGTAACAACATGAAAGGTTTATTTCCGTTGATAAAATAATTCATTGCATTTTTATTTTCAAATTTTACTCTCGAGCTTTCTTGATTCTTAGAATCGTTTGACTTGTTTTGATCAAGGTAAGCCTTTAATTTCGGGATTCTATAAACAATTATTACAGCTGTTCTAATGCTCGTAGAAACTTCGAACTGACATCATTTTTAGCAGAAAATTTCAAACATTCGAATGACATAAGACTTGAAAATGTGTATGAAATATTTCTTCCCCCCTATATTGAATATTTATGACAAATGGGCTAAGAATTAGAATAGAAAAAGAACGAAATCGAATTTTGCGAAAAAACGCTTCGAGACGCACACACTCATGCTACAAATTAATTTTCTGCCAAATTTTATGAAAATTGATCGAACGGTTTTGCCGCTATGCGGGTCACAGATAGACCGAAAGAAGAACAGACCCACCCACTTCGGTTTTATTATTAGTAGAGAACATTAAGTGCTCTTTGTGAGCTATATTGTCTGCTCTATATGCATAGAAAATATGTTTTTAACAAGTGAGTGATAACAAGAAGTTCTGTCAAGAACTAAACGAGCCTACTTTCCCGTACATCGACATCGGCATTCTAGCATCTAATCAATATTCTCTTGATTATCTGAAACTGAAAATTATGTCAAACATACCTCTATAGCACTTAAAGCTGATTTCTAAAAGCAAAATATACCCCTCTCATCAGATGAAATAGACACGTAAAAATTAAATAAACGAGTCAATTAAGTTTTGTCGCACCTTTTAAAGAATGTAACTGTTATAGTTCTTCCGTAGAAAAATTCCACAATCGTTTTCAAAAGAAAAAAAAATAAACAAATAAAATAAAAGTACAAAGAACTTCAAAACACATTTTATCAAAGAAAGAAAAAAAAACTCGTTCGTTAATAAAATGTCTTGAATTTCATTTTTAATCCCTTGCCAGTTGTTAAATATAATAAAGAATAAAATGCTCTCGTGAATGAAAAATTTTTGTTAACAAAAAAAAAAAAAAATAAATATCGTCTGCCAAAAAAAAAATCATAATAATAATAAATTAAACAAAACAAATAAATAAATAAACAAAAAATCGTCTGCCCAGTCAGTCATTTTTTTCTGAGCCTGCATTTCCGCCATGTCTGCGGAGTCGGAATCGGAATCAGAGTCCTCACAGAAGATTATTCAGAAAAGTACTTTACAATACATTATTTATCAAAACCATTTTCTTACAAAGTTAGTTTGAAGGAAATCCGCCTTGAAGTTCAGAATCAACATTCAATTTAAATTTCTCCGTAGGCGCTCATGTTAAAATTTTTTCTGAACGGTTCATCATTGAACGAAAAATTGTTCAAATTGAAAAGTGAAATATGGGAAGGAGCCTCTCCGAGATCTTTCGAACAAAAAAAAGTTTATTCAATTCCGACGGTTCACTTAAAAGTTATTAGGTGGGGAAAGGTTGTTTGAACGGTTCAATGTTGAACGAAAAAAATGTTCAAATTGAAAATTTAAATACGGTAATGAAGCATCCTTGCCGAGATCTTTCGAACAAAAAAAAGTTTGTTTAAATCGGACTGTTCACTCAAAAGTTATTAGGTGTGAGAGCTTTTTTGAACGGTTCAATGTTGAACGAAAAAATTGTTCAAATCAAAAATGTAGGTACGGGAATGAAGTAGCCTTGAAAAGATCTTTCGAACAAAAACAAGTTTGTTCAAATCGGACTGTTCATTCAAAAGTTAGTATCGCGGGACCGGTTATTTGAACGGCTCAAAGTTGAACCAAAAATTGTTCGAATCAAAAAATCAAATATGGGAATGAGCTGTACTCGCCGAGATCTTTCCAACAAAAAAAAGTTTGTCCAAATCGGAATGTTCATTCAAAAGTTATTAGGGGGGGACAGACAGACCGACCGACCGACCGACAGACAGACACACAAATTCCCCATCTCAATACCCTACTTTCAAATTTTTAATTTTTCGATATTTATTTCATTTTTTTGTTTCTTTTTGACTTTTTTTTACTTGGCGATATTTTTTTTACTTGGCGATATTTTTTGGACTTGGCGACATTTTTTGGACTTGGCGACATTTTTTAGATGCATTAAGCCAATTTTAATGCTTTTTTCGTTTCTTTTATTTTTAACGGGAAAGTAGGCTAAAAACATTGTCCATATGGACATCATGAAATTTATTTTTGTGTGTCGCGAAAATCGAACACACTTGCAAATGTGCAGTTAGATTAAGAAGGTTGAAAAACACTGAGCTAAAATCTATCGGCTTTATTTGGAGCTATTTCGTCCTGCGCTGAACGAATCCCCATGACTTACCGCTTATTGTGGTGAAATATCAAGTCATTGTGGAATGGCAGCTTTCAAATTGTGCATTTAAAACAGGAATTTCGCTCAAATTTGAACAATAAAGATAACATTAACATTATATTATTTACATTGTCAAATTTTATTGTCGGGTTGGGTTTTTTAATTTTGAAAATAATATTTTAATACAGTGCTACCCTTTTTGTACTATTCTATACATTTTTTCGTTGTCTAAGACCCTCTTATTCTTGATAGAACATAAGTTTTCGCTTTTCTCAAAAAAATTAAAATTTCCGACAATTTGTTTTTTTGGCGATTGTAAATGAAATAGTGAACCTACAGACTCACGTTTAAACTTAAATGAAAGCTAATTAAATGTACTGTAATTATATGTCCCCTTTTAGTGTGGTAGAATAAAAATTTTGGTCGATATTTCGTTAAAAATATGATCAAAGTATTTTTTTTTTTTTTCATTTTTTTGCAAAAAGGTAAATTGTTGAAGTTTGATATCTACTAAACTATGCGTTCTACAAAACACTGCTTGAGCTTAAATTGTTGCAAATTTTGTGTTTTATAAAATGGGTACCCTCATGTATTATCAAAAGTTTCTTAGTTTAGGAGTAATAAAGGTAATTCTGAAAAACGTCGGGAGAAGACCGCAGCCAACAAGGACAGTCACAGGAAAAAAAAAAAAACAGTGCCAGAAATTTACGTGTAAGGTTTTTTTTAATAATTAAAGTATTATTTTAATACAGTGCTACTCTTTCAAAACCATTTTGTGCATTTTTTTCCTGTCCAGTGCCCTTCAATGCTTAATCGAATACAATTTTTCTAATTTTTCAAAAAAAATTAAAATTTCCGAATACATATTTGTTTTTTCGCGACTGTAAATAAAGTATTGAACTTACATACTTCTTTTTTGACGAAATGAAAACTAATTAAATTTACTGTAACTTGAAGGTAGTTTTGTGCCTTGAAGAGCAAGAATTTATGTCGATAACTGGTCCGAAATGCTATTGAAGCACAATTTTTTCTCTTTTCGCAAAAAATGACCAAATTTGAAGCTCGATATCACCTGAACTATTTGTCCTACAAAGCGCTATTTGAACTCAAAGTATTTCAAATTTAGTATTCTTTAAAATGATATTCATGTCTTTAGTAAAAAGTTGCATAGTTTTGGAGTTACAGAGGAAAAACCGAAAAAAAAAAAAAAAAACCGGAGAATTTCGCATTTTTTCGCAGTGAGCACAGGGTTTTGAAAACCTCAATTTGAATTCCTTAGATGACACAAACAACATATTAAAAACTCAGAACTACATCGCGATTTTCATGTCTAATACGAATGGACTGTTTGCACAATTACTTTCTTATCACCTTCGACGAGAGAGCGGCACACATAACGGTTGGCACACCTTGTCCGACATTTTGGTTCCAAGACGTTCTTAAAGCCAGCCTCGTTACAGGTATTTGAAACACATTAATATAACACCTGGTTGCTCTGGCGTGAAATAACTTATGATTAGTTGGATAAAGCACCATAATAGGTAAATTTAAAAACATATCTTATTTCTCGAATTTAAAAACAGTTTATTGGGAAATGTTTCATGAAATTGGGTCTATTTTCATATTGCACTTGTTTTAAGCCTGAGTTTATAAAATGTTTTTGTCATATAGACAAAAATAGTCAAATATCATCTATGCAGCTACCATTTAAGCTTAGTTTCCACTTTTCTTCAATGCAACTTGGATACAGATACCAGTGGTACCACGCCCACCGTTTTGGAACCATAAAGTCGGATGAGTCAGCTCCCATCTTACAGGAGCCTTAGGCACACCATAATCTTCGTCAATAACATTCGACCTCCGCGCATTCACTGTGACAGAAGCCATTTTTAATCTGTGTGTAAGTGCTTTGATCGCATTTAAAGCCAGCACTTGTTGCGTCTTTAAATAAAGGAGGCTTAGCAAGATAATTACTGGTAGATACGGATAACTTAATCTAACAATCAAACGCAATTCACTTAACTTTTATTAATAACAGAATCTCTTCCAATATAAAATGGAAACAAACTAAAAATTTCAAGAGTTATCTTACACTTCATCTGCCAGAATATTACAAAACTTTTTGTCACATCTCTATTTTATTTTCTTAGCTAGAAACTCTCAATACATTCGCAGACGTGTGAGCAGATGTCAGCACATATTTCTAACATTTCAGTGCATGTACTGCCATCTATTGACTTTCCCAAGAACATATTTTAATTTTATTTTCAAGATTGAAATTACTTGATACATTTTTTAGCGATCACGAACTGCTTATTATTCTGAATCGACAAAAGTTGATGTGACATCCTTTTACTTTTTTTTCGTATATAATGCATTTCTTCTGTCGGTTCGATTGCGATAAGTTTGACGATAAATGAAAACCTGCAGTACAATCACACTGTGAAAATTACCAATGAATGCTAGATGATATGTTTATCGCTAATTAGGCTGGTTCTAAGTTGTGAATTTTCAAAAAATGCTGCTTTAAAATGTAAAAAAATCTGCCATAAGGTTAATCAGATCATCAAGAAAGAATCTATTTCGCTCAACTCGTATTAGTTGTATTAGTCAGCAATCACTTTCGTAAGTTTGTCTTTTTTAGAGACTTTTTTCTTTTATAAAAGAATAAGCTAATAAATTTAAATTACAATAACGAAATATATTTTGTTCAAAAAGTTGTCTGGCAGTTTTCTGATACCAAGTGTAGTTTGTTAATTAAAACTTTTTTTTGCCTTCACGAGAGGCAATTACTGCCAGTCACAAAATCCGCTACTGCTATGGCACCATGCAACCAATCCTAGCACAGCAATATTAGTTCTCTTCCTCGGGTGGGTGACTATGGAAATTTTCAATTTTTAAAAATGCTTCGAAAATAAAATTACTGGGGTACTATAACTAGACATTTGTGTCAGATGTTTTTTTTTTAATTAAGGGCAAGTACAAAGGGAACATTACCCCCTTTTTATGGGGCGTTACCGATCTGATGCGAATGTGAGATCTGACAGTGATTACTAATTTCATACTTAATGTACATGATACATGACCTGTTTAATTTACATGAGTAATATAATGTAAATATGTAGTAAATCCATGTAGTATGTGCGTAAATTGCAATTTATTTTTAGTCATTGAATAACATTATCTCACGTTGAAAATTTCAATTTAAAATACTTTTACTAACTTAAAATAAAAATAATAAATTGAGGTAGAAATTACTTGAATGAAAACTCAAAAATAAAAGCAAAAGCTTAATTCTTTAATATTTTCTGTGACATTGTCGTTTCTCCGCACTTTCTTTAGACGTTACAATTTTTACCATCTTATTTCACAAACTTTTCTTGAGTTTTCCTATTCCTTTGTACAAAGTATTAGCTAACAGTGGGAGAGAAATAAAAAGTAAACCCGTTCACTACTTTTTGCGTTTAAAAAGTAGACAAATATTTCTTAGAGTATATTAAAATTTACGAATCCCGAACGTTTTTTTTTTTTTTTTTTTTTTTTTTTTTTTTGTAACATAATTAATAAAATTAGGGGTTTGACTTAGTAGGTTAATATTAAAGTAAGCTAAAAGTTTAAGTAAGTGTAACAAATTTTTTTCCATATAAATAGGTAATTATTTTAAAATCAAAATAAAACTCTTAAAAGAAGCTTAAAAAACGTAAATAATTTTGGACAGTCAGAGTTGGGCGGGGGAGGAAGATTTGCAAAAAACTGTTTTAGTTTTTCATTTGCAAACAAAATTATAGATTTTTTTTTTTTTTGGGGGGGGGGGGCAGTAGTTGCGAACGAAGGTCTGAATATTGATGTAAAAGCAAAGCGAGTGAAAAACTGCGATAATTTTGTTTGAGAAGTCCAATTTCGCGGAGACATTAATGCTTTTGAAGCATTAAAAAAAAAAAAAAACTACATTTCACTAATGAGAAAATTTTTCAGGAAAAACAATGCACTAAAAATCAACATCAACTGAACTCAAGCAAGGGTCGGAGAATGGGTCCAGGTCAAGCCCCTTTCCAGAGATTTTATTTTTAACAGTAACACTATTCCTGATACAGTATTTTGTGCATTAATTTTTTCCCCTGTCCCGCAGAAGGTGAATTGCGACTGCGCATTTATGTTTTTGAAAGATGTTCAGATTTTTGTGAATACAAGTAAATAAAACTTAAATGAAAAGCTACAAAATTACTGTTCTAATTTCGGAAATTTTACGTTTATTCCAAGATTTTTACGATAAAAGATGATTTAAGATTTTTTTTTTATTTCGTCAATGCGTTGTAGGTTCCCTAAATGCATAGGGAATTTATGTTTGTTGAAATGAGTACAGCGCGATAAAAGTTGCGGAATAATTCCTCATCTGTTTTTCGAGAAACTCAAATGGAAATTCATTAGTTTAGTTCATGTGAACTAGTTCAGTAGACTCAGATGAACTAAATGAGCTAGTTCTCTAAAGTTAACTATAATTTCCATCTTTACACGTCGCAAATGTCACTATCGTTATAAAAACACAGGCACACATATACATTAGGGTGAAGCGAAAAAAACGAAGGTTTTATTTTCGAATCGTAATAGTGCGGAAAAGTTGCGATTGGTGAAGACTTACAAAACAAAACAAAAATTTTTGAAATCGGATAATATCTTCCGATCCCGCAACGAGCCTGAAATTTTGAAAAAATGAAAAATTTCATGTGTTTTTAGCGATTTTTTAAAATTTTTGTTCAATGTTTTATTTTAATGCTCTTGAACGGAAAAGTTACGATTGGTGAAGCATTCTGAAATTTTAAAAAATATATTGAGATCAAATATTGCCTTCTGATCCGGGAGCAAGCCAGAAAAACCAAAAAATTGGAAATATTTAGCTTTTTTTTTGGGGGGGGGGGGGGATTAAAAAAATTAAAAAAAAAATTTCTCGTTTTTTTTTTCTTTTTTCCTCGGTACCATAGCGTAAAGAATTTCAAAAAGAACTGCATTCGTCTTAAACATTAATTTTTTTCTTGATTTTTTAGGTATCTTCTAAACATGCAAAACTACCATTGTATATTCTTTACAGCAATGAAACATTTTTAAATAATAGAAAATTATAAAATATTTTCCAAAATTTCTACAATCCAGTACAAAAAACCCCTAAATAAAACACCCACGCGCAAAATAAACGCTAATTTTAATCACTAAACTATAAACAGTTTTAATACATAACTAATTATATACAATTTCTTAACCGCCTTTTGAAGTCTGTGCCTTCTATAAACTGTTACCTAACCTAACTGTCTACCCACAGAATCCTTTAACATAAATTTAATTTAAAACAAATTTTTGTTCAGTCTTTAAAATTAAACCTAGTTAGGTTAAGTAGTGTATAGAATGAGACTGCAAAAGGCAATTAAAAATTAAGAAACTAACATATAATGAGGTACGCATTAAAATAGTTTATTCTTTAGAGATAAAAAAATATTGTTCATCTTATGAGTGAGTATTTTGTTCAGTGGATTTTTGTACTGAAAAAGTTGAACAAATTTAATTAATAGGTATGGGTAAGAAGTTGTACGTAAATATTATGTATTCAATGGCGGTTTTGTTTTTTATTCAAAAATAATTTTGTGTATGAATAATTAGAAATCACCAAAATATAAAATGTGTTTTGTTTTTTATTTAAAAATAAATTTGTGTATGAAAAATTAGAAATCACCAAATTCTAAAATGTGTTTTGTCTTCTAGACTAATAAATTCATTATATTTCCGGCTTTCACATTAAATGTGTTCCAAACTCATCACCTAGATGCTCTACGATTACCTTTTAAGCACAAGTTTCTCTTCAATCGTGTTTCAAATGTTCAGATTTCATGATAACATGTTTCAATATTTTTTGCATAAAGCTAATGGGGGTGTGTGGGGCAGGACTTCCCCGCAGTGCCCTCTCCTTGTCAAATGCTTTCCAATCCTTAATTTTCGTTACACCTTGCCCCACTTTGCTTGGCACTGTGTTACTGTTGAAACCAACATAACCTTAAAGCAACTAAAAAGCAAAAAATAATAGATAACATTTACATAAAATTTTTTACCCATGCCTATTAATTAAATTTGTTCAACTTTTTCAGTACAAAGATCCACTAAAAAAAATACTCACTCATAAGATGAATAATATTTTTTATCTCTAAACGATAAACTATTTTGATACCTACCTCATTATATTTTAGTTTCTTAATTTTTAATTGCCTCTTGCACATTTATTCTATACACTACCTAACCTAACGAGGTTTAATTTTAAAGACCGAACAAAAATTAGTTTTTAATTAAATTAATGTTAAAGGATTCTGTGGGTAGTCAGTCAGGTTAGGTAACAGTTTCTATTAGTTGAAAAGCTTTCATTTTTGTAAAGAACGGTAGTTTTGCATGTTTAGAAGACACCTAAAAAACCAAGAAAAAAAATTAATGTTTAAGAGTAATATAGTGCTTTTTAAAATTCTTTACGCTATGATATCGGGTAAAAAATAAGAAAAAAAATGAGAACAGTTTTTAAAACTTTTTTAATCCCCCCGCCCCCAAAAAAAAAGCTGAAAATATCCAATTTTTGGTTTTTCTGGCTTGTTCCTGGATCAGAAGGTATTATTCTATTTCAATATATTTTTTAAAATTTCAGAAGGCTTCACCAATCGTAACTTTTCTGTCCAAAAGCATTAAAATAAAACATTGAAACAAAATTTTTAAAAAATCACTAAAAACACATGAAAATTTTCATTTTTTCAAAATTTCCGGCTTGTTACGGGATCGGAAGATTTTATCGATTTCAAAAAATTTTGTTTTGTTTTGTAATTCTTCACCAATCGCAACTTTTCCGCACTATTACGATTCGAAAATAAAAGCTTTGTTTTTTTCGCTCCACCCTAATATACATGACTTCGTAATTGAAAAGAAAAAGTGTGGGGAATCATTTCTCCGACACTTGACTGTTCGACATTTTGTTCCAGTCAAGGTAACATGATTTTTTCTTAACTCCAACCGAACTGGTGTAAATCAGGAGGCTGAACCAAGGAAAAAAAGCGTTAGGACCAGCTAGAGGAAATGATAACGAAACGGAGCTTCTCACTCATTGTAATCCGTCCTCACCATCCGCACAGGGATACCGAGGCTTGATATATTTAAAAATGGTCCAATTGAGCAAACACTATCGATACAGATACAGATCGTGAGAACATGATTTGCGTTAGAGCTACGCTCTTTTTCAATGTTTGGGTGAGAGTTAAAACATGATTGAGCTGACATGAAACAAATGGAAGGACTGGGTAAAATGTATGTGCAAAATTACTATACAATAACAAAGTGTGGGAAATGGCAAAGCGAGGGACCTGCCCCACGCTCTGTACTCATCGCGCCGGAAAAGGGCAAGGAAGAGACCTCCTGTTAAGGCCAATCCTAGCATAGCAGGGGTCTTATGGAGCGCCTAACCAGCGGGTCTTTTCTTGCCACCAGGGGTGGAGGGAATCGCTAAAAGCGAGAAAGCCATACACCTCGATGTGAGGCCTATCCTAGCGGAAAACCGCTGGCTGGGCAGAAGCTACAGTGGAAGATTGCCATTACTAGTAAGGTTGCTCCTCCGAGAACCGAGGGAGTAGATGATGTGCATGGTATCAGATGGAAACCTAGTACCACCGTGAAGGAAGGTGTAATATACTTGATCATGAATTAAAGGGTTAGAGTGGTTCTCAAGCTTGGTGGAAAAATTTGTGGATGTATCGACGATGTAGGAGGTAATAACTGGAAGGTTAGCACCGTTGTGAAGAGTTTTGTTGGAAACATTCCAAGGGGCATTGAAGCTTTTTCTGAGAATTTGGTTTTGGAGAACTTTCTCTCGATCAATAATATCACACTTCTTTGTCGTTTCAAAGCTTCGTGTAAACGCGCTGATAGATACTCAATCGCAATTCACTTTTAAGGGTTAGAAGCTTCACGAAGGATTGAAAGGCTAGCATGCTAACATCCCAGGTAGCACAAAAAACGTTTAAACGTTTTTAATCAGTTTGCACAACGTTAATAACCATTTTACAACCTTTATTCAACAAAGTGTGCTACTTGGGATACTGCTCGCGTGACGGAGCTAAATCTCAAGTCTCGCGTCTGTGTCTCAATATCCTGCGTCAATTATCTCTAATTCGTTGGGGCTAGGTTAAAATGGGTTACCTTGGCCACGTGCCCTCTTGTGTAGTGGTCAGTGACATCTGACCCTAGTGGGCTCTTATTGACAACTTAAGTAATTTTAGAATTGATTTTACCAATTCTCGCAATACATATGAAAATTTCCGTGTTCTTCAAGCAAAAGGCTGAAAACATCTTTCGCGTTCTGAATTTCTTTATGATTTTTTAATTCATTAATATCTTTTGAGACACCCTGTGTAACATTTGTAATAATCCCTCCCTCACATCTTATACAATAGTTTAACAGATTATCACTAATTTTGATCACCAGTTAAAAAAGTACGAAAGCAGTTACAAATAATCAGAGCATCATTTCTCGTTACTTCTTTTGTTTTTAAATATGCTGCCTAGAGAAGAAAGAGTGAGGATAGGAAAGTGAGTCCTCCTCGTAGGTCGAAGTAAAGAGTACTCTTTCTTCAGGGGCTGAAGCGACTGCGCTCGTATACTGAACAAGGAGCTCTGTGCTAGACTAAAAAAGACTTCTCGACTGTACTAAAAGAAGATAGGAAAACACTTTTAGCTCCTATCTTTCTGTTCTTAAATGTTCAAAGTTTTTATTAGAATCCAAATTTGTACTAAAATTGAATATGTTTCCGATTTATAGCAGCTTTATATACTCGCTGGTACTAATCTGTGGTATGCGCACGGGTATCAAAAATGAACTTCTCATCCGAATCCCACTTTTATTTTTATCTATATATATAAAATCGAAGTTGGATGACGTCATGGGCTCGGGTCAAACGCTTTCTTGGAAAATTTACGCAACGTACGATTATGAAAATTGGTACAAAATTAGTCCGCATACTGATGATATGCAAGACGTAGCCGAAATTTTAAAATTCGCTCTAGATTTTATAAAATTTAATTAAAACCACATAATTAACAGCGTATTCCTCCATTTTTTTTTGTACTTTGTGTAACATTATTTATGAATGGCAACAGTTAAGACTTAAGATTTAAAAATCTTGCTACAAAATATATTCTCGCGATGATAATTATTACATTAAAATACATTAAGTTGGTGGATGCTGATAAATGGATAACATTTAAATATAGATGATGATTGAAAAGTTATTAGGGTGAGTTCTGGTAAGTGCGTCCACGGGGTAAGTGCGTCCACTGGGAATTATATGAACACTGTCTTGAAATGGCTTCCGCAACGCATCGACAATGTTAGATAACTGTCTAATGATAATTTCAATAGGTAGAATTCAAGCCTGGATTCAATAAACGAAACACAATCAGAGATAACTTAAATGTCTTCAAAAAAACTCTTAAGTAAAGATTGAGAAAGTTTTGTTTCAGTTTCTCTTGTAGTCATACCAAGCAATTGAAGTCCAGAAATGCAAGTTGTTTGTTTTGAGTAATAGCTACTAATAACATATATGGGGTATTTTGATCAAATACTTTAACTAAAATTTGTTTATATGACGGTACGCACTTTCCCTTTCTTTAAAGTAAGGTGGGGGTAAGTGCGTACCATTATGATGGGGCAAGTGCGTACCACTATCATTAGGCATATGCGTACTATTTTGCGGAGCAAGTACGTACCATTATGATGAGGCAAGTGTGTACCATTACATGGAAAATCCGACTCTCGTAATTCACCTTTAATTTTGCTTATAACTCTTTTATAAGCCGATTATAAATCCGACGTCATTTCCATCAAGTATTTTCATTTACAGTGAATGCGGCATAGATTTCAATTTTATTCATTACCTCTGAAATATATTGGCTTTTAGATATCAGTTAGTAAATTTTTCGTTGAAAATAGCGATCATAAGCTATATTTAAACCAGAATGACAAATGAAGCAATGAAATTAAGTGAAACACTAAATAAGGAGCCAACTGATTCAAAAAATGAAGGTGGAATAATGAATAAATTATATTTAAGAAAATTAAGAACACCTTGTGCAAAACTGTTTCAATGTACAAGAAAAAAAAAAGTACAATTATCATATTATGATCAATTATTTTCTTTTTTTGCTCTTTATTTTGTGTTTTTTCTTACTGCTGCTGATTCTAATAAGAAAAATATTTTAAAACCGTATTTATTCAAAAAAAAAAAACGAATAGTTCATTCAGGTCACCTAAGGATCTACCATACAAATAGAATTAAAGAAAATAACAGGGGTACGCATTTACAACAACGCTATTGGACGCACATGTCTCATCTTACATTTAAGAAGGGGTAAGTGCGAACCCTGGCTTAAACACAGACTGATTAATGTATTAAACCAAAATAAACTATATAGACTATAAGTGATTATTACTAAATAAAAACAACTTGCATTTGCTAACTTGGTCTTGTTAGAAGGACAGAGAAAGAATCACAGACACAACTTTCTCAATCTTTAAATCACAGTTGTTCGCAAGACACATTGGATATCACTGATTGCGTTTCATCCATGCAAGCAAGTGCTGATCTCTGGTATTAGGAATTATCCCAAGGCAACTACCTAACATATTTAATATGTGCCAGAAGTTTTTTCCTGCTCATATTCACATAATTTAAGGTGGACGCACTTACCCCGCTAGGTAGGGAAAGTGCGTACCTTAGAATAGGTGTCATAAACCAGGTCACAAAACCTATACTTATGGTTTATATGACATATTATATGCTTGAAAATCTTAGTAAATGATCTGGAAAGAAAACTAAAAAAAAATTGTCAGTGTACAAGATTTTTCAACAGAGCAGCATCTTTGAGAACATGAACTTTGAAAAAAAGGGTACGCACTTACCAGAACTCACCCTACTGTATATTCCTTACGGTATTTTTACAAAAACATAACACTACAAAGGAGTTTTTGCGATTGAAGTGAAGGCAATTGCCTGTTTCTTTTCATGTGCTATTATTTTGTTTTCAAAGTAAGTAATCCCATTTATTTTTCAGTTTCATTTTTAATCTTTGCTGTTTTTATGTTGTTTTATTTATTGTTGCCTTATTTCTTCAAAGCCTCATTGAAACTACCTATCAGGCTTTTGGGGATACCATGAGTTATTTTGTCTCTTTAATGGATTTTTAAAAATAATATTGAAACAGGACTAAAATTTCAGCTGAAAAATTAAATTATAAGCAGATTCAATTAGCTGAATAATTAAATTATAAGCAGATTATAATATTGAAAGCTTAAAAATTTTGAAGCTCGCCAAATAAAATTTAGCTTTAAATGCTGCATTAGCATGCAACATAACCCGCAAAATAAATATATCGAGTGTTTGATAAAGGTTGAAAGGTTCATTAAAAAGCAAAATTAGAGAAAGAGGAGGATGTTTGTGGCCTAAAAATTTGGCGACAATTGAAAAAAAGAAAAACTGCCAAAAATCTCAGGTATTAAAATATTCTCAAAAGCATTACTGAAAAGAATTATCCACGTGTTCTTCAAGGTATTGGAACCACGATCATTTCAGAAGTATCATTACGTTAAAAAAAAAAAAAAAAAAAAAAAAAAAAAAAAAAAAAAACGCCAAACAAATTTTTGCCGACCGAAAATCATCAAAAATTATGAGGTAACTATAGTTCCCTCAAAACTTTTGCTGATTTCTTTTTAAATATTTTCGTAAGACATTAAATATTGCCAAAAATAAAAACAATGATGGTAAATTTCTTGCCTATTTGGCATACTCGACGTTATAATAATTTCTCTAAATGTTCCACTAAGATCAAAAATAAATCTTCAAGTTAATGAAACAGGCAATTAACTAAAACTAAAATTTCGTCGAAATGGAAAATTATTTAGAAAAAAATAGGTACTCACGTTTTTCTCCACTACAGCTACAGATTTGGCGGTTAAAACAGATTTGGCGTTTTTTCTTTGTTTTGCGGCGGTTGTTTCTTCTATTTTTAGAGCTCGGATGAGCTTCCTTGCGGTGGTTAAAGATATTGCCTACTGTTCTAGCTATTACCGGGTCAGCGCGGAAAATTGGATTGAAAAAGGTTGCCATCACAAATTTGTAGTGGAAGACCGAAATGTCTTGTATGTCGCACCTACCAGTGCGCGAGAAGTCATGCCGAGTCCGCCGAATGTGCTGCCCGTTATGAACCAGCTGAAAAAATAAGTCATGTTTGCTCCCGCTACTGTGCAATAGGGTGGGGCGAAAAATAAAAAGTTTTTCAGATCAACTTCTAATAGTTGCCAAAAGTTGTCTTTGGTGACAGTTAGCTTTTGTGCAAAACTTGAGAAAAATCGGTTAATATCTTCAGGGGGCGCTGCGATCGCAAAATTTTACCATAGCTTTTATCGGGATTTTATGGTTAAAATATGAAAAATAATGCCGTTAGCTAATCTCATTGCATTTTTTTTACTCATAAGATGTTTTCATGCATTAAAAGCATATGAAATGACTCAGAAACATTATTTTAAATGATATATTTATATTTTTAAAAAAAATCACTTTTTTTCACGTTTTTGTTTCTTTTTAAATGCTTCAAATATAAATATATCATATAAAATAATTTTTTGGGAGTGTATTGCATTATTTCATATGCTTTGAATGCATGGATATATCTTATGAGTAAAAAAATGCAATGAGATTAGCTAACGGCATTGTTTTTCATATTTTAACCATAAAATCCCGATAAAAGCTATGATAAAATTTTGCGATCGCACGCCCCCTGAAGATATCAACCGATTTTTCTCAAATTTTGCACAAAAGCTAACTGTCACCAAAGACAACTGTTTGTTTTTCATATTTTAACCATAAAATCCCGATAAAAGCTATGATAAAATTTTGCGATCGCACGCCCCCTGAAGATATCAACCGATTTTTCTCAAATTTTGCACAAAAGCTAACTGTCACCAAAGACAACTGTTTGTTTTTCATATTTTAACCATAAAATTCCGATAAAAGCTATGATAAAATTTTGCGATCGCACGCCCCCTGAAGATATCAACCGATTTTTCTCAAATTTTGCACAAAAGCTAACTGTCACCAAAGACAACTGTTGATAACAATTAGAAGTTGATCTGAAAAACTTTTTATTTTTCGCCCCACCCTACTGTGCAAAAGCTCTGATTCCCCTTCTCCTCTGTTTCATTTGTGACAAAGCTCTGGCAACTTTCTTCCTTGCAAGCATATTTTCTTCACTGGAACTTGATAGACAACTGGTGTGATAGTGCTCCCCTTTGCCCGATCTGGTTATCGGTATATAAACCAGAATTGGCTATAGAATTCCCTCCTATTGCTCAAATCCTACCTCTGACCTCACTGTTGGCCAAGGCTTTTTTAACATTCTACTGTTAATCAAGAAATAATCGAGGAATTATGCTTTTTTATCTTATTTGTGCGCATGCAACAAACTGACTGGTAGCTAAGCACATCCTATTAAGAAGTAAATAGTTACCTTCATGCAAATTATAAATTGCAAATTTTCAATCCAACGTTTTATCGTACTAATACGCAGGGATACAGTGGACACGTGTTTCGGCGTTACAAGAAGCGCCTTTTTCAATGCGAAAAATTGGGAGCTTATGGATGCACAGACATCCGACAGTGTGTGCATCCATAAGCTCCCAATTTTAAAAATTGAAAAAGGCGCTCCTTGTAACGCCGGAACACGTGTCTGCAGTATCCCTGCGTATTAGTGCTTTAACCCTCGTGGATTCCTTTGGGTCATATGTGACCCCAATGCAATTTCTGTTTAATATATTTTGTTAATCAACCATTTGTTTTTAATGGCATTTTGTGGCTTTTATTCTTCTAGTTTTCTATTCAAAATAATGCTACTATTGTGTTTTATTTTTCCCGAATTGCATTTTTTGCATACAAGACCCTTGGGGTCACTTCCCCAGAATGCCAAAAAAAGAGGACGTTGCAACTTTTGTCCAAAAGAACTGGACACAAAATGCATCGACTAATGTCATAAGTGTTTGAAATTCACTTGCAAAAAATCATGTCTTTTCAGGTCTGTAACAGTTGTAAATAAATCTACAGTTATTGTAAGTTTTGCTCTAAAATTTTAATTTTTAATGCATAAACTAAATTTTACTTTGATTGTGTCATTTTATTTTTATTTTTTTAGTATTAAAAGGTGTGTGAACTTAAATAATGCATGTAACATTCAATAAATTAATAAATTAATTAAAGGAACATAATAAATTAATTAAAGGAAGCATTGGGGTCATTTATGACCCCAAGCGTCTTGAGTGTAGCTGAAATGGGAGGGACCCACGAGGGTTAAAAGGTTGGATTGAAAATTCGCAATTCACATTCTATTACTCTATTCCAATTTGTAGTCATAGAAAAAAGAAACGAAACACTCTAATTATTCGGCTGCTATAGATGCCAAGAAAAAAGAAAGGTGTCTTCTGACATCGATTAAAGACTTCTTTAAAACTGTGGCAGTTAAGTTTTGGTAAGGGGCTATATACAAAGTGAAATGAACACTATGGCAGAATTTTCAAATGGGAAACCCTACATTTGGTTACATAATTAGGCGCAGTGGGCCAAAAGTAAGCTGGGTACCAAGCGGCAAAACTTTAGGACCAGTAGAACAAAAGTTATAACCGATCAACGATTTAGGGACCACCATATTTAAAATGCTACTTTCAAGGTCATAGTTTACAAAGAGTAGACAAGTCATATTTTTCGAAGAAAGTAACTGAGCTAATCGCTATAGAACGTTTGCTGTTTGTAATTAGTTAAAAATTCTCGGGTTTTGTTAAAGTTAGAATATGTTTTGAAACTTAGGAGAGAAAACCCTACTGTAAGACCTTCAAAGCAAAACTGCAACATTCCATCTTTTTGATCAAACAAAGATAGATGCGCACTTTTCGCTACGCACTAACTCAGGCAGCACATACTTTCTGGAGAGAGGTTATGTTTTAAAAGTGTTTGTATTTACATAAACGACGGTACTAGGATTAGCAATAATGTTAAAATCGTGACTCAGAATTAAAAAAAAATACCTCCAATCGACACCGATTATTTCGAATAACGTTCCGTGATGTGAAATTTTTCTGTGAAAATCAAGTATCCACGTAAAAAGTTTTCAGAATTACAGCATGTCGCATAAAAGCAAACTTCTCATTAATGGACAAAAAAATTGGATCACCTACCAGTTTTAAAATATACGCAGCAGTTTTATTTACAGTTTTGCTTTCAACAAATAATTACTGTTGAAATCTAAATACTATATAAAATCGCTAAACACATTCTGCAACTACTGGAAAAGTGTGTCTCTCTTTCATTACGTAGGAATTCCCTGCTATTGTGACAGTTTGCACAGTTGAATATGGGTCATAAAATGGACGAAAAATGGTTCTTTTAGCATATCTTAAAAACAACTGAATATTTGAGCTCCCATTTTGGATTCTCCTTTGAAACTACTTCTAGATTGTTTCTCCATCAAAATATTATATGGTTCCAGATCATCATTTTTTCAAATATTAATTTCATAATTCATAAAAATTCAACGTTTTTATTGTTAATTCATACTTTGATATTAAAAAACAATCTTTGCCGTACCTAACGTGGTTACGATATTATATGCACAAGTATAAAAAATATTTTTAACATTACGGGACGGTGTTTTCTCAGTTCAATTGTGAAGCAACGGCTGGAGCAAATTTAAAACGATTTGGGAAAACAAAGTTAAATGATGTTGCTGATTACAAATATGCGATAAAAGGGGGGGGGGTCATAGAAAACTTTTAAGTTTATGCCAGTTTTTATATGAAGACGACCCCTTAACAACAATTCACCAATAGAAATTTGTAGAGCACATTATTCCTGAAAAAATAACATATAACACGTGTCTCTAGTATTATTGGAGTGTCTCTAGTATTATTGAGTACGAGCGGGTGTTTCGTTTTTTTTTCTATGATTGTACAACTTTTATAAATAACAAAATTTTATCATGCATAAAATGAAAACAAAAACATAACATATAAGTAGGAGACGCTTGATATGTCAGAATAATACAGTATTTCTCGTCACTGTTCTGAGTATTTTCTCCTCGTAGATAGAAAGGCTCGAACCATTACCATGTCGAAAAACGGAAAAAATCTTTTAATTAGACGATGTATTAAGGTGGTATAGGAAAAAAACAGGGTCTTTCTTTTTAATAAGCAATCTTTTTAATCCCCAAACAAACAATCTGGGCCTGTTTTCCAGATGATTTAGTTTTAAAATTATTACTAATCCAAATACAGCAGTTTATAAGAGCATCAGGAATGTTTCGACTTCCCCACGGAAGATAAGTTCTGGCTAAAGAGTGACACAATCACACTTCTTTCGTATGATCCGCGTTACATATTATTTTGGTATTAGGATTAGCAGTTCGTGCTATTCTAATTGTTACACATAATTGAATGATTCATTTCAGGAAAAATACAGGAAAGTCTGAAGCGTTCTGATAAGAGTTGACGTAAAAGTATGTTACAAAATGTTTTCATACAACATTATAATTTTTTAAAGGAGGAAATCTTTCGACGCAAACTAGAAAAAGACGCGGGAGAACTTATCAAATTCATTCGTAGATTGGTGAGTGTCTGGCCGTCCGACGGACTGGTTACCGAGAAAAAGTGGGCGGAGCTACGACGAGGCGCGATATTAACAGTGAGTGACGCTCGCATATCCGCGGACTCCAACCGTGAGAGGAGAGACTTGTCTCTTTTCTTGCAGGATTATTTTGTTTTCTCAGTCTGCATTTCATTCATTGCACTTTTACACGGTTTTGAGTTATGACATTTATTTTTCTTCTTTTGTTTTATTCGGAGGGGGTGGGGGTTGAAGAAAAGGTAAGAATCTTTGAACTCTATTTACTCATTCTTATGCGAACAAAAGTCAAACATCGTAACATATTTCTGTTCGTGAAAATTAAGAATTTTTTATGCTCTGTTAAGAAATATAAGGAAAGATTTTTTTTATTTAAAAAAAAACAATAAAATAACGATTGTTGTATAATGAATTCATCAAGAGGCAAAGTATGAAATTTCAACCCAGATCAAATGAAGTTTAAACAAAAATCAACTGAACATACGGACAGAAGAATAGGGCCACTTTTTCACACGGTTGGAAATTAGATAAAAATATTTTTGGAAAAACAAATCGAACCGACTTTACAGCTTCAGTTGAAAATTGTTGCAAAAAAGAAAATAACAGTGTTGCTCTTTGAACATCATCGATACCTTTTTTAAATAGAAGTTTTGCAATCGACACAAACACAATATGCAGAATCATGCGTACTGAAACTCAATTACAAATATAAAATTTAATTGATCCAGATTCTTTAATCGCATTCGCGTACATTACTTGACTACCACATACTTATGTAATAGTACAAATATTTTGTTCTTAATTTTCAGTGTTTTTTCTGAAAAATGCAAAATATATAGTTACGCATCATTTTACCTATCGTTTCTGCACCGACTTCAAAATTTATGTTTAAAATTAGTGTCGGATTGCGTTCAAAGAATAAAATTATTTTTACTTCTGAGAGCAATTTTCAACTAAAGTTCTGAAGTGTGTTTGATTCTTTTTTTAAATTTTATTTTCTATTGTTTTTAGTGCAAATGTGAGGCAAAGTGAAATAGTTAAGATAGCTGACCTATTTCAAAATGAACGCATCAGAAATTTGTTCTGAAAGTTATTGTACATAAAGATTGAATAATGTATATTGTATGACAACTTGCATTGAAATATTATTTTTCATTTTTGGCAGTTATTTTGCACCCTTCAAAAAAAGGTGGTGGTGGTGGTGGTATTAATTTTTAACAGGTGCCGAGCCGAAGCCACTTTACCTGAAATCCTGAGAGTATAACGGAAAGTCCAATTTGTGACATAGCTTGGGAACAGAAAAAGAAACAAAACAAGAGGTCTACCATTAGACCGGGGCTTTTATTTGAGATGCTTGGTAGTTAGGATTTTTTTTTTTTTTTAATTAGGAGAAGCAAGGAGCATAGAAGCATCCAAAATTAGAGCGAGAGCTGCGGGTTAGGCAGCGGATTGTTTTTGGTACTGAGCGTGTCAAAATCGATGAAGCAACATTCCGCGGGGTATTTATACTTGGTGTCAGGGGGATTGATGTACCGAGCCTGGTCTTGAATTAGGGGGTTGGGGTGGGTTTCAAGGGTACTGTAAAACTTTCTAGCTTGTTTTATGACAAAATGGGAAACAGAAGGGATACCCACTGCTTTGTGGATATCTTTCCCCTTAACGAACCAGGGGGACCTCATAAACTGACGGAGGACCTTGTTTTGAACAGTCTGGACCTTCGTGAGGTTACTTTTGCTTGCAAAGCCCCAGATGTGGACAGCATACAACAGGACCGGGCGAATAATCGTCTTGTAGAGAAGTATTTTGGACTTGAGGGGGAGGGCAGAATGCTTGTTTATCAAGGCACGAATGGCATGTATTTTGGTATTGGTCTTTTTTTTGAAGTCAGAGCTGTGGCCAGAGAACCTAAGTCCATGGTCCAGCGTAACCCCCAGGTACTTAACACTTTGTGAGTACATAATACTGTCATTTTTTATGGTGATATTCTTTGGGTGCTTCGCTTCCCCTCTGCAGAAGTGGATGGCTTGAGTTTTCTTTGTGTTGATGTGCAAGCCCCAGTTGTCATACCAGATACCAAGGTCATTCACATGGTTCTGTGCATATTTTTTCGCAAAGTTCTTGCTGGGATGCCTAGCAAGTATGGAGAGGTCGTCGGCGAAAAGGGACAGAATAGTTTTCCGCCCAATAGGGACGTCGTACATGTAGATGGCAAAAAGGGTGGACCCCAACACGCTGCCTTGTGGCACTCCACTTTTGATAGCACAAGGGGGGGGAAGGGTGTTCTTGATTTTGACTTGGAAAGAGCGATTTTCGAGATAATTATGAATGAAAAGGATAAGATGCTTTGGGAATTTAAGTTTTATGAGCTTGAAAACCAGACCCTGGTGCCAAATCTTGTCGAAAGCTTTGCTGACGTCCAGGAAAATACCTAATGTGTGCTGCTCAGTGTTAAACCCTTCGATGACGTAATTGATGTTTCTAAGAAGCTGGTGAATGGTGCTGTGCTTGGGATGGAAGCCGAACTGCTCGGGGGGTATGACTTTGTTGGCACTGATAAAGTCTTGAATTTGAGCTTTGATGATTTTTTCAAGAATTTTACTGAGCACGCTGAGAAGACTTATGGGCCTATAGTTGTTTGGGTTGGAGGGGGAGGACTTCTTTTTATGAACGTTGATGATGATGGCTTTCTTCCAGCTAGTAGGGAAAGTGCAATGCTTTATACAACTATTAATGATTTTAGTGATATTAGTCACGACATTGAGCGGGGTATTTTTGAGCATTTTGCTTGTGACGTTGTCCGCACCAGGGGTCTTGTTATTGGGGAGTTTTTTGATAATGTCGTTGACGTCTTTTGGAGAGCAGAGGATGGGGGAGATGGGGTCATTATTATTGATCAGATACGACTCCACACTTAAATTAACATCTGATATAAACTGTGAAGGTGAGGAGGAGAGGTCGTTCTGAAAGTTGTTTCCATACACGTCAGCAAACTCTTTAGCTTTTTCAAGATCAGTGCAGAGGTATGTGTTGCCTTTCTTAAGGGGTTACAGTACCTTTCTAACAAATTTCTTTAATTTAAGTGAAAAAGTTAATTCTTTGAAATATTTGTTTCTGCACTTGTTTAAAAATCAATAATTTATTTTCAAACATCAAAAATTTTGAAAACTTTTTTTGAAAATTTGAAAAATGTAAGAAAATTTCAGTTTTTTTAAAACCCTAAGGCTTTTTTGTTTCTGCACTAATTTAGAAATTTCTTTTTGCGAAATGATCGCAAGGAAAACCTCAACAAATCTGTGCATTCATTTTCTTATATTTTGATTAGAAAATATTTTGTGACCTTTTATGTAAAAAATTCTTAGAAAATTTTGTTCTTCGAGGTTTAACAAACTCTAAAAATTTTTGTAATTTATAAAACGCTTATTCAATGCACAGTTTTGTTAAATATATTATCCTGAGTGTAAAAAATATTGCTTTAAAGTTATATCTTTAATAGAAAAAATTCCTTAGCATTTCTAGTAACATAGAAACACTAAAAACTGATCACCGAGAAAAAGCACTTTAAAGTTTGGCTTTTCCATTAGAACACATAGCATGTATGCCCTAAAGTCACTCATAACTTTTTAAATAATTTAGTTAGAACAATGCTGTTTTTTTCTGAGTATTTTAAATAACTTTTACTTTTGAAATAAGCAATAAAATTTTTTTTGGTCTTTTGGTCATTTTTGAGGTACTGTAACCCCTTAAGGGGGGGATGGCAGTAAAGGGCTTGGAGAAATTCTTAGCCAACTTGTATAAAGTTTTGTTATTGGCAGGGAGGGTCTGTATAAAGTCGTTCCATTTGTTGCTTTTGAATTCATACATGAGGTTTTTAACGGTCTTAGTGAGGGCATTTAGTTCACTCTTGTAGGGAGGGTAGGCAGTTTGATTCCACATTTTTTTTAGTTTATTTTTATACCTGATGAGTCTCCGGATATGGGGGGGAAGCCTATACGTGTGGTTGTAAGCAGTGTATTCCTTTGTAGAATTTTCATAGGCAGTGGCGAAGGCATTATTGAGTGAGGAGATGGCTTCTTCTATGTCGGTCATGTTTTCGATTTTAGGGTTCCCAGGGACGGTGCTGTGCAGCTCAACATAGAATTTGTTCCAATTGGTGCTTTTGGCCGTGATGACGTGCTTTGGGGTGCGGCCGTTAAGGGCAAAAGTGAGGAGGATGGGGTTGTGATCAGACGATAGCTTATGATCTGAGATAATAAGGTAAGGCTGTCTGAGGCTAGTGATGGCAATATCGATGGTGGTGGGGGCATGAGGGCCGAAATGGGTGGGAGTACTAGGAGCCAAAATACTGAGGTCATTTTTTGCTGCGTATTCAACAAGAACATCTCCTTTCTTATTAGGGACTCCGGCGTTCCACAATTTGTGCTTCGCATTCATATCGCCAAAGAGAAGGACTTCATTTTTTCCATGACACAACTTGTCGAGGTTGGCATTGTTGATGTCCTTGGCAGGGGGCATGTAAACTGAAGTAATGTTGATGGGGCAATCATTCAGAATAACAGTTACTGTGGTATTTTCAAAACTAGAGGTGGGGATTTTAATCTCAAAGTGGGGGAGGCTCTGTCTGACAAAAATGAGGGTGCCGCCACCCGCCCCGTCCTCACGGTCGGTCCGGTAGCAGCAATAATTGGGAACTTTGACATTTCGATTTCCATTGAGCCAAGTTTCCTGAATAAGGGCAAGGTCTGGCTCATACTCGGTCATGAAATGTTGGAGCTCGTTCATCTTGGGAAAAAGACTATTTGCATTCCAGGAAACAAGGCGGAGGGCGTCACGCACGGCCATTTTGGAGAAGTTGGAGGAATAAGAGCTGCAAGCCCTGAATTTGCTGGATTAAATTGGTGAACATATTGGCGACTGATTCTACCATGTGGGAGCTTGCACTAGGGCTTTCGGCATCATTTCTATTATCGTTTAGAAGTTGCTGTATTTTGTCATTAAATTCCTGAGGAGGGATGGCACTACGGAGGTTGTCGTCGGCTTCCAAAGCTTCTCTTCTAATCTCCCAGATGTTTCTGGAGTCCTTTGATTTTAATTTGGGTCTAATTGGGCAGAGGGGGGAGTTGGATGTGTGGCAGCCGCCACAGAGGGCACAAGAGGGCTCCGTTTCTTTGGATTTAGTGCATTCGTAGGAGTAGTGGCCTAGACCACATTTGAGACATTTGGGGGGACGAGTGCAGCACCGACTTGAGTGTCCATACAATTGACATCTCCAGCATTGGGTGGGTTTACCTTCTTTTTTTTTGAGGGGTTCAATATTGACCCTGAGGTAACCAATTCTATTGACTTCATAGATTGTTTTGTTTTCCTCAGTTTTGGGCATATGTAAGATAAAGAGAGGCATTGGGGCTTGCTCTTTGCCCCTTTTCATTTGTGAGATCTTGTGGATAACAAAGTCTTTGGCTTGGAGGTCCGACATAATTTCTTCGACGGGGAAATCATTTGACAATCCACGTATAACAACATTAAGATCTCGATCCTCATTTAAGGGGTGGGTGTGGGATTCAAGTTTGTGTTTGTCTATATATTTACGAATATTTCTGTACGCATCAGCAGAGGGGGGATAGACAGTGAGGGTTTTTTCTTTAGTAGCGGAAACACCCATTCTAGCAGTGATTTCTTCTTTACAATACTCATTGAGATCATTTACAAGTTGTAGGTCATTGGGAGGGTTGTAAATGCTGATAGGAGGAATATGCTTTTGGTTAGGGTGTTTGTAGTTATTTCTCCTGATATTTATTCTTGCTTTATTCTGGTTATTTATATTTCTTTGAGGGGTGGGAGCGGTATTAAGTTCTTCATCAGGGTTTATCATATCAAAGTTTAGCATATCGAAGTTGTTACTAATGGGGGTGACAGAGCTGGAAGTTTCACCGACACTTTTAGCGACTTTCTTAGGCTGAATAAAGTTTGCCCCCGCAGTTTCATCTTCTTCTTCACTAAGGACCCTTTTTGATGAGCCGGCTAGGCCATGTGCCGAGGGCACAGTCTCCTGGTTTCCCAGATTTTCCGAAGTAATGTTCATTGCAAGGGCTTCCTTCAAGTTATCAACAATGATAAATTTCTTGTCTTTTACATTAAGGAGTTGGTTATTTATGTTTCTAAGTTTTCTAACTTCATCGGAACTTAGAGTTCCTCTATCTGATCTAGCCACTAATTCCTCAAGAATATTTTCAATATCAATTAATTCGTCAATAGTTCTAGCCTTCCTAATAAGATTATCAAACTTGATATTGGACCAACCACTACTCTTTAGGAAATCAGTAAAGGGGCTCACTTTTAGAATGTAGTCATCTTTCCGGAGCCGTGACTTGGTGGATTTGGTTTGGCGGTTGTCAACCTTGTCATCATCGTCATCCATGGTCTGGTCATTTTCAGGGCACTCATTGGCACTAACAAACAGTGAAGACATCGAGGCCGGTGGCGGAGGGCTTGGCCCTAACGCTAGCAGCTTCTCCCGTAGTAGGGTTAAATTAGCACGAGGCGAGAGCAGGATCGCAGTCTGTTACAGGTAACGTCACTCATCCAACTCTGAACAGCTTTAGCTTCTAAAGAAAAAGAAAGTGCCACCTCAAAAAAAGGTAGAAAGTTTCCACCTTAAAAAACCATGGGACAAAGTGAAAAATGCATTATTTTTGCTATGAAAGATGGTCTATTTTATGATTAACAGCAATTTTCATCAAATAGACATGTAAACAAACGAATAAATGACTTATCAATGGAAAATAAACGAATAAATAAATAAGCAAATTAATGAACTCATTAGTTCATGTGAAAAAGGAATGAGTGAGAATAAAATAGAGAACGAATAAGAAAATAAGTGAACGAATGAATAAATAAGTGAAGTAATAGGTAAAAGAATGTAAATTAATTAATAAATAAATACGTATGTGATTTAAAAAATGAATGCCTAAGTAAACGAAATTAACTATTCACTTTACACTGCGTGCACTTGACAAATTCATTGAACATTTAAAGTCGCTTAATATAAACGATATAAGTACTGTACTGGATTTCAGTAGATCTCAATTAATCCTTAAAATGACAGTCACAAAAATTTTATAAGTGTCATAACATTTTTTTTTTTTTTTTGAAAAAACACGAGTATTACAATAAGTGTATCAAATTTTAAAAAGGACGTGTATAATTTTTTTCGTTGATCTTTAGATCTATCTAGTTGTTGACAGGAATAGATTGTTTGTCTGGGGACTTTGTTTAAATATTGCTAGATAGGTGGCGCTGCAAACTGAAAATATTTTACAATTTCACTTTGCGCACACATTCCCCAACTTGTGTTACCATCTACATATATTTTTTTTCAGATTTTTCTCTTCATGTTCAGTGGTTAAAATATCTGTTAGGGAATGCATATCCTAAAGACAAAATCTTAGTTCTAACTAATTTGACCGCGCTTTATCACAAGAACAACTTCCCCAACACTAAATAACTTTAAATATATAACATACATTATTCAGGTTCGATAAATAATTGTGATACTTAGCTGTATATTATAGAATCACTTGTTCAGGCATAAAGGAGACAGTTGTAAACTCATAGCGCTTTATTTCGCTGTAATACAACATTCGCAAATCTAGCCTCATCCATCTTGCATGACAAGCAATAGGCTCTAGCAGTTTGGCAAGTGGCCCGTGCTTTTAAGGCAACAAACTGGTACTTCGTTGCAGCGCCACCTGCCAAAGCATCAATTGAAAACAAATATGCAAATTATAAAATAAATAATTAAATAATTTCGTTCAAAATCGACTCAGTTCTCGCCGTTTCTCAACAATACCATTTGTTCACATGTGCCCATGTGAACTCCCTCTCCCCTAATTGAAACAGAACATTGGGAGCAAAAGTAAAAAAAAATTCAAAAGTAATGTTATCAAAGCACAAATTTGCCAAAATAGTGCGTGCACTTGTTGGGGAACCCCTACTTTAATTAAGATAAATTAAAAAAAAAAATTTCTTTTCCGGTTTTTATCAAAATGCCTTACCTCTCGGCCGCAACAATAATTAAATGCTAAAAAACATTCAATGTTGTTTTTTTGCCCTCCCAAATTCGCATGACTCGAGCCAATTTCAAAATATATCCACCGCCCCCTTTCTACCCAAAACATGTTCACCTCCACTTAACATCTTCCCAACGCCCGCCGGGGGGAGCGGTATTGCCGCATTGAAAACCACCGACCATTGGAATCGGGCAACATTTAAGCATACCGTACTCGATTTTGGACATGCGAAAAAATTCGCGCTATCATTGGTCGAATCGACTTGTTGATAGATCTCCTTTCGCCACCAAAACAAAGGCAATGCTATTCTGAGATACAGCCTATATGAATTCGCCCAGCTCTCCATTAAAATAAAAGACAATTATTTACTTAAAAATTTTATAATTTCGTGGTAGAAAATGATGAAAGAATTTTTATAACAACAACATTAAGTTTATGACAGACAAAATTCTTTGCTGGAATTTTAAAAGAAAACAAATAGCAATAGAGCATGAGAAATTCGTGCTCATCCTATCAAAAAATCGTTTGCTGGTAATTTTGGTTTTATTTAATTGCTTATTTTAATTTTAAATGCTTTTTTAAATATTTTTCAATGCTCTATTTATTAGCTTATAAATTAAATTGCGAGGCTGTTATGTTTTTTGTAGAAATGTGCTTTCTAAAAATGATTAACAGGTAATTATTTATAAAGATAATATAGGTTTTTTATTTTATTTATTTATTTATTTATTTTTTTTTTTTTTTGTATGAGTAAACTTTTTCAGGTTATTAAAACTGTTGAGTTTATAGGCTACTTTAATGTGCATTAAATCTTTTTATGCAAACGTTATACTTGTTTTGCTATTAGCGCTAAAATATTTGAAAATATAATTGAATCAGTTGTAATATATATTATTTTCAAAGGGAGGATCTGTTATACATCAGTAAAGCTTTTAATAAGGTTATAAAAATTTGGAAATTATAGCTGTCGATTTCTGTAAGTCCGCTGAGTTTAACGTTACTTTCAAGCGTGTGAATTTAATAGATATAAATATTCCATTTCGTTTCCTATTCTGGAAAATCGTTAGTGCTATCTGTGAATAATTTTGGGATATATAAATACATAATTTGTTCTTCTGCTTGTCTTATATTCTTTTTACTCCATGAATGTTTGATGTAACTGAAAATTAAGAGAGGGAAAAAAATCATATTTTAAGGTAGCACTAAGTACTCGACATTAAACTTTTTTTTATTTTTTTAATTAGACGAGATGTTAAATGAAACCCAATTAATATGGTTTTTAAGGGGAATAAATCATTTAATTTCTTCATTTAAAAATTATGTACTTTGTTCGCACAAGATACCTTATCAGGGCAAGTAATCCGGAAATTTTCTTCATTAATAATTAGTCGGATAATCATTAAAAACGTTTTATAGAAATTCCTGTTTAAAGAAAATGTATCAGAACATTTTTAACTGTCTAATGATTAATAATTCTTGAACTGATAAAACAGATGCTGGTACATGTACACATATCGCATTAAGAGTAATTATAAAAGAATATCTATACCTCAAATCTCAAACACTTTAGTAAAATTTTATATTTTCCCCCTTTTACTTAAAAATAAATTTGTAAGACACTATCTTGTTCGCAAAAAAAAAAAAAAAATAAAAAATATATAAAAATATAAAATATAGTATTTTTGTAGCACTCTCAGAACTACTTTAGAAGGGCGCGACCATTCATTTTTCCTATCAATCGAGAACAGTAATCTAATACAGTTGGAGCACTGGTTTTAAGTTTTAAAAGAAAATTGCATTTCCATAAATTGCTTTCCGTGTGTACATTAGATGGCACTACTACGTGTTTTGGGATGAATTTGCATAGAAGTAATTTCTATGTTTATTTTTGAAATAAAACACTTTCTAGCTTGATTCTAACAATTTTAAATGTTTATTTATTTTATGATGACAAGGCAGCTAATACCTACCCCCCCCCCCTCCTAGCACGACGTTTACACTCTGTTTCGACATTTTTCTTTCACTCCCAGTACTTTCCGAACCTATGGGCGGCGATAGGCGATTGATTGACAGCAATTCGACCAATGGTAGCTCGCATCTTTTCGCATGTCCAAAATCGAGTACGGTATGCTTAAATGCAATCGGGCACTCTAAATCCCTGCCAAGTTTCTGACGGATAAGTTGCAACCAGGTTTTTATATCAGGGAACGGTAATAAGCATTTGAACCCCGTTTCCTCGACGTTTAGGCCCCGCACAGCTCTTCGCGAGTTAAATCGCTCGAGGAACACATGGACATGAGAAGTCGCAGGAAAAGAAAGCAAATGTTACTTACTATTTTATTTAAAAACTGCAAGCCGATTTGTCAACTGTTATATTGAACGGCAGAGACAATGGTTTAAAAATATTTTAAACCTTCGAAATTTTTCGAGGAAGAAGGGGGGGGGGCGATAGGTGTCAGTCAGCAGCTTCAGGGGGCGATGAGCGCAAAAAGGTTGGGAAACACTGGTTCAGCGTAATCAGTATGAATTTGCAGACTAGTTGAGAACGGTGTTGAAACGCCACTTTGTTTAGTTTCAGAGCCACATTTATGATGAAAGTAAGCATCTTAGTCGTTGCGAAAACAGTCCTCTGGTAAGTAATTTTATTATTGTTAATTACTTCAATTATAAGACATAGTATTTCTGATGTCCATGAATTGGGTTTACATGTATGTATGCGTAGTTTCGTAACTAATTATGCTGCAATACTTTTGCAAATATTAAGCAACTAAGTGAAAATACAGTCACCTGCCTAGTAATACTAGGCAGGGGACTTGCCCCCCCCCCCCGTTATGTTTTATCAGAAAAACACAAACTTCAATTGGTCTTCTTTCGAACCAAAGTAATAGATTAATTTCCCGAGCAATAGCAATATAATTAAACGAACATTTTAAAATAAAACATGGTTGGACAGATTCTGTATGGAAAATGACGAGTTTACAGAGACTCGCCCTTATATAGACTCCAGGTCCCATATAACAAAATTCTATCCTGCCAAATAAATGTAAGCTAGCGTCAGTGTATCCAACCGAAATCTATCAAAACCAAGTTGCACATTCTGCTGTGGTTTGTGTTGTAGCACGGGGAGCAGTTCCTGAAAAAAGTCACAATTTTGAGAAAAAAAAAACTCTTTTTTTTTTCTTAAATTTAATCGGTCAAAATGCCGCCCCCCTGACTGCTGCACCCGTGGCAACCCATAGCTACGCCCGAGGAGATTAAAGAGGAGGAGCTAAATCTCTGCTATCTAAAAGTGGCAACGAATTCTCACCCGCCGCCAGAGGACGCTAGCTGAAACGCTCCCTATCTCCTACGGGAATCAATGTAAATGATACTGAATCTGTCATTTTTTTAAATGTTGCTATGGGGAAGAAAAAATTTTTTTTTCAACTGGATTTTGGTGTAAATCTTCGATTGACATTATGAATTAAATATGAATTTCATCCCATGAAAATAGGTGCCGTGTTCTTTGAGAAATAGGTTTAATCGAATGCACTTACCAACTTGCCAAATCTGACAGAATCCGTCATTTTAAAAGACTGCTGTTGGCAAGAATATTTTTTTTAATTGGAATTTTGCTCAAACCATCAATTAACATTATGAACTAAATATATTTAATAAATACATTTAAACTAATAATTATTTTGTCTACTAAATATATTTAGTTAATAACAAAATTAAATTCTGACATAATTAATTTTTTGCCTCATGCTTAATTTATCAACAATTTAGAGAACTGATTCTCAGCAAAAATTATATCGTACAATGCAAAGAAAATGTCACATACAGTCGCATATATGTCGAATTTGGCAAGTAGCTAGATGCCGTCGATTAAACATCTTTCTTAAAAAATACGGCAAAATTTCAGTGGGGTTGATCAAAGTCATATTTAGTTCATAATGTTAATCGATGGTTTACACCAAAATCCAGTTGAAAAAAAATTTTTTTCTTTCCCATAGCAGCATTTAAAAAGATGACAGATTCAGTATCATTTACATCGATTCCCGTACGAGATAGGGAGCGTTTCAGCTAGCGTCCTCTGGCGGCGGGTGAGAATTCATTGCCACTTTCAAACTATCGCATCCGTAGAACATTTCTCTCCTTCTTTCTACTCCGTGGCTACGCCACTGAGTTTACACCCCGCGAACACGGTGGCCATGGCGTCGGCTCCCCCCTGTACATATATTTCCTTACCCTGCAGGTTGCCACGACGTCAGGAAAATGGGGTTCGCCCCGAGCCTGTTCAATATTTAGTTCAAGTTGAAGACGGGCGACCGTATACTGTGGATGCCCTCACGTGAGAGAGAATATGCGACGTTATTTTCTGTAAACGAAGATTGTGTTCCACTTAATTTAAGGAGTTTGCAGTCATTAAAAACTGGTAAGTAGATTCCATGAACTCCTGTAATTTTTCTCCAGTCATCAATTGCAATGGTCTACAGTTTTTTTTTTCTTCTGTTAAATGAAGAAAAAACACCTGATTTTAATGCAAACTGATTAGCTGAATTCAAATGTGTGGGGCAGATTTTAGGTATTGACACGTGATTGTGTCACATGAGCACGAGAATGATAAGATTCGTCAAAACCCAGTACTTACCGTGTGAACTCTACACATTCGCAAGGATGCAGAATTGCGTTAATTTACATTCACGTGATCGAGTCACGTGAATGTAAATTAACGAGTACAGCGGCTGGAATTTATACAGCGAATTCAGTCTTGACGTTCCATAGTTTTCTAACAGCTTGCATTCTTTTATTTCTGGAGGCTACACTCAATGAAAACGTTTCACTTTTGCTTGAACAATCACAAATTTCTTATTATTCTCACTTGGGCGTAGACGATGACCTAACCTTTTGTTCATTTAATTTTTCGCTGGTAATACATTTCTTCTCATGCTTTCGATGACAGAAATTTGGCAACAAAAGCAACACAACAGTTCAATCACTGAAGGGTTAGGAATTCCCTCAATTTCCTAAAATTACCAAAATTTACAATTTTGTTCTAAGTATCCTAAAGTCCGGTGTTGGTATGTCTTAGAGATATTTTTCATGTTAGGGCAAAAAACAGTTTCATATTGAAAAATAAAATGATATCAACAATATATATATATATATATATATATATATATATATATATATATATATATATATATATATATATATATATCTATATATATAAAGATGACGGTGTTCGTTTGTCTGTATGTTTGTAACCGCTGGCCAGAAGCCCCCGCAGCACCCACAGACCTGAAACTTGGCTCAAAAATTCGAACGTACCCCGCCCTCGTGCACCTCGAAGCCCAAATTTTTAATTTCGAATTAGTTATTTTTAAATTAATTAATTAGTCTCATTTTTGGTGTATCCGCCATAATTGAGGGGGGAAAACCTCGCCCCACCCCAAAACATTATATATCGTTGGAAAGGGTTTTTTTTTCTGAAAAAGAAAAGTTTTAGCACGTTTCTGTCCGTTAATTAGGACAGGAGATATTAATTAATCAAATTTAGTCAATTTTCAAGGCCTAACTCTACGCAGAACTGAAACACTAGAGCCATTTTCCTGATCAGCTGCTCTTTTGTCCCTGAAGTTACTTTGTGGTTTAAATTTGCGTATAGATTTAAGCCTTGAAAATTTATTCAATTTGATTAATTAATATCTCCTGTTACTTACTTAACTTTCTGTCTCTTATATTTATTTGGCGAATTGATTTAAACTTTAACATGACTTTAAGTGGAATTTAAAAGGTTGTGGAGCGCATTTGAACTAAAGGATATAATAATTTTTCTTCAGAGGAGGTTCCCGGTCAGTGAAATCTTGATTATTTGAGGGTCACTGTTAGATTGTAATCACTTCAAAGAGATGGTACGAAAGACATTATATTTCTTTCCTTTTAATGTTCACATTAAAATCATGGAAGAATGGCTGTGGCTGATCTACCTGATACAATCGGTTCCCTATGTTAATAAATTTAGATTTGGCGACCAATTTTACATTGAAATTACGGTTAAATCGGTGAATTATCACGGGACGCGGGAGCGTCCCGCCCCGCCAAGAAAACCAAATACAAGCTGCCAAGAAATTTCCGTCGCCAATAAAAATGTAAAAGAGCGACTAGGACTGTTTACGCGAGTAACCAAACCGGGGTTTTCACCCCTCTGTATCTCAGCCCCATAAAGATCCTTAGAGTTCATTTTTGGTATACTCAATCTCCAGCGGCCCCTGACGGCACATACTAAAGCAAAACATCCAGGACCCTCAGGGGGAGGGGTGATATATGTTATAAAATCGCTATTTTTCGCACTTTTTAAAAATTGTTTGACAGGGGTCCAGACTAAACGGTAACTCGGATTGAGCTCTGCTTTTGCACCCACATTTATTTTGTCCCAAAGCTCGGCATAGGGGGTTTTTCGACCCCCCCACCCCCTCCCCCTCGCTTTTATTTTCCGTATCTTTTCTCTCCGGGGGTCTTTAGTGTTGATTTTTGGTATGAATATTCTCGATGAGACATTGAGGACATTTTCCCAAAATTTACCCCCCGGGGTCATCGCACCCCGGAGTTATTAATGCTTAAAATTGGTCCGATTTCTATCTACCAGCTCTGTTCAACATCTGAGCGTTTATGTTTTCATTGTTGGGCCACGAGGAAAGAAAACTCAATGATTTATAATTTTATCTGTTGCCAGTTTCTATTTGTTAACAAATAAAATATTTGTAATTGATTTTATTGCATAGGGCTTTTAACCTTCCGGAAAGCGCGCGACATACCGATACACGAGAGCGCGCGCTGGGTCAGAGTGACCCATATTACATTTTAAGAGCATTTTAACAATATTTAATGAATAATTCAGTAGTAAATCATGATTTTGACAAATATTAATCAAGGATCTCAAAAGTATATCCAAGTTCAAGGGGTCGACTTTGAATGCAGCTACAGTGGACCTGATCCATTTCTTTCAAATAGAAGTAGAGCAGCGAGTGTTTATCCTTGCGCCTGGGTCGAAAAGACCCAGCGCGAACGCTCGAATGTTAAATGGGATCTTCAATTTAGTTCATTTTAATATGAGATCGGCAGTAAGGGTTGGGGTTTTTTTTTTAACTTTTAATTTAATCGTAGTATTGTTAGCAACTAGCTTTGTTTTGCGTCGGTTCGGGTGGTACATTGTGATTGATTTCAAATTTATCCCAGACTGAAGAAGATCCTTGAACTTTTGCACCAAATGCATGCCGCCAAGAAAACCACAGATGTCGGACCGCCAAGAAAAATGTTGAAGGGAAAAAAACACATGCAAAGTAAATTTTGAAGAGAAAAAAAAAACAGGCAAAGAAATAATATTAATGCAAAAACATGTGATATCTCCCCAAAAACAACAGTGTTGTAAAAAAATCCCCCGCCAAGAAAACCTTAAATACTCAGCCTTAAAAAGTTATGATATCGAGTTTTCCCGCCAAGTTTGTGCCAAACTACAACTAACCTGTATGTATAGTTCTTTTAAATTGTTTTCAGTCCTGCCAGGCGGGAAGTTTTTACTCATTAAGCAACCACCTCACAAGACAAAGCTTCCCGCCTGGCAAAACTGAAAACAATTTAAAAGAACTATACATACAGGTTAGTTGTAGTTTGGCACAAACTTGGCGGGAAAACTCGATATCATAACTTTTTAAGGCTGAGTATTTAAGGTTTTCTTGGCGGGGGATTTTTTTACAACACTGTTGTTTTTGGGGAGATATTAAATTTCAAGGGCAATATTGCTGTGGTCATTGAGAGTTTTCGAAAATCTTGGCTCTACAGTTGTGTCAAAAGTTCCATTGAAACGTAAAAATTTCGCTAAAAATAAATAAGTTCGTCACACACACACGAAAAGAAGAAAAAAGTCTTTAAAACTAAAATAATCCTCGCATTGAACACTACAAACTGAAATGGCATTAAAAGTGTCATCAATATATTTTGAAAGGTCGTGGTGCACATTTGAATTAAAGAATATAATAATTTTACTTAAGAGGGTGGAGTGAATTTAAATTTATTCAGTTGACTTTCTTTACATTTTTTGCACGGGCATCGCCGTGCGGGTACTGCTAGTATATATATATATGGAAGTTGAAAATTGTCCTTTAAGTGTCGAAAGATGCATAAATTGGAAAAAACAACAAAAGAACAATTGATATTTTAACAAACATTTAAAAATTTTTTACGAAACAATTTAAACAAGTAAAAAGAACAAACATGGGTAATGTGCTGCCTAATCTTCAGAGAGCAGGAGCAGCGGTTAGAATATTTTTAACTTTGTAGGTTTCAAAAGAGGTAGGCTATTAACAAGTCAGCTGATTTATTATGATATGGCAATAAATGCATAAAATTTAGAATATTTGAATCAGTAAAATTGAAATTTTTTATGTATTATTTAAGTTGTGATTGAATAAAATGAGATATGCTGACAAATTAAATAACCAGCCCCCTGCTCTTACCTACAAAGAAAAGAAACAGACACATACCCAAATCCATGAGTCCGTGACCAAAAATCTCAATCCATAGTCGGTACAGGTTTAACATGTAGCTCCTGCTCACATCCAGCCAACGCTCTTCCTGTCGGACTTTAAACGTTGTCTATCATAAAAGCTGGTAGACTAACATGTTGCCAAAAGCAGTAATTCGGGAAGAAACTACAAATGTATTATCTGCCGTGTAGAATTTTCAAAGAGTTTAGCATAGTAAAAAATAAATTCTGATGGATAATTGTTATAATAAAATAAATTGGCAGTAAATTTGAAAACCTGTTTATCAAAATCAGCAGTGTTATTACAGATTTTATAGAATCTCGAAAGTTGTCCTGTAATAATATTGATAAAAACTTTTTTATGCAAATTGGTAAACCAATGTGGCATGCTTCTTGTGTAAAAATTAAAGTTTTCTCTTTTATCATAGATATCATGTGTAATATTTTGGTTTATAATTTTAATTGAAATATCAAGAAAATTAGCATTTTTGTTATCCTCGTTGGCTTTATTCAATAGTAAAGTATGTGGATAGATAACTTTGAACTGGTTCTCCATATTTTTGTCAACAATTAGAATATCATCTATATATCTGAAGATAGGTCTTTTAACATTAAAGTTGACAGTGTATTTAAATTCGTAGTAAAAAAGATATAAGTTTGCAGCAGAACTGGAATAATTGGTACCCATTCCGATACCGTGAATTTGTTTAAAAGTAAGATTGTTAAAAGTAACAAAGTTGTTAAAAATGCAGAAATGACAAATGCTTTCGAAAAAATCCCTATTGCTTCCAAGCTCGTCCCCTATGAAAAATGTGTCATAAATTCTTAAAAGAGTGCTGAAAAGGTCTTCTAAAGGTATATTACAAAATATATTCTCAAAATCATACGTGTATACATATTCTGGACTGCGATTCAATTTATGAACGATTTCAAAACTGTTATCTATACTCCAAAAATAGCTTGATCGTATAAATTTCTTTTTCAAAAAAATGTAGATTTGTTTAAAAATATCTTGTAACTTGATGTTGATGTTTTTACCAAAACTATGTGTAGTTGAGTAAATGAATCGGAATTTAATTGGGGACTTGTGGAATTTAGGTGTCATGAAAATGAAAGGTAGAGACGTTTGATTTGAAATTGAAAAATTGTGGGAAAAATTGGAATTACAAAGTTTTTTATAAGCTAAGAATTTTTTTAAAATTATCTCTGTACTTAGATTGCAATTATCATAATACAATGAGGAATTTAGTTCCTGTAGTACCCTGTTAATATAGAATTTTTTGCATATAATACCGTAATTGTTGGTTGCTTTGTCAATAGGAACGAAAATAAAACTTTGTTTAATTTTTTCAAGAAAATTTATATCTTCTTTCTTCAAAGATTGATAATTATAGTTGTTTTTATTTAGATGACGTTTTAATGATTTTTCGAATTATATACAAAATTTATCTTTCCATTCTTGGAAAGCTTCGAATGGTATTGCCTGTGAGTAAGCAGTTTTTTTGATAAAAGTCAAAAGATTTTCTTTGAAAATGTCGATAACTTTATTGAAATTACGTTTTGTATTTAACCGAAATTTGGCACCAAAATTCATTAAATATCTTACATTTTCATTTTCTATAAAATTTAAATCCCCTGTAATTATGTGTTTATGGAAAGGATCTAAAAAACTTTTAAATTTTTCTATATTGCAAAGACAAGGCGAGTCATTGGGTGTATTCGCAAATGCGATATCTCTGTAATTGAAAACTTTTTTGCAAAACGGTTTGTTGTATTCGAAAGTAGTCACGACATTTCTGTTTTTTAGCGGGAAACAATAAGACAATTTTTTTAAGATGCTGTTGAATCGTATGTTTTCAAAACTTTTTTGCTGAAAAGAGATAGTAAAATAAATGTTATCCTGTTTTATGGCGTCATGTCCTATTCTAAAATTTAAAAGATCCAAAATAAGATCTCTGCATTGATTATTCGAAAAATTGAAATCATTGCAGTAATTTTTTAGCTTTTTTAAGGTGGTAGTTTTTAAAATGAAGATTCTATTTTTAACTGTATTAATTTTGAAGGAATTTGTAAATAGATTTTCGATGTCCTTACACCAAAAATTTAAATTAATATTGTTTACAATTTTGCTGAACTTGCGTGAGCCTCTGTGTCCTCTTTGAATTTTTATTTTGTTGGTTCATTTTATAGAAAAGTTCATAGATATTGTTTATTTCTTTGGTATTCAAAAAATTGATGCAAGTGTTCAGTCCATATGGATATAGAGTTTTATTTTTAAAAATAAAGTCATTTTCTGCTGAAAGACGTTCATTATTATCTTCAATATGGGCGAGAATGTCAATATTTACGTTATCAAAATTGTGTGTCCTGAAATGCATAATTTCGAAAGAAGGATATGCGGCTTTATTTATTTGTGAACGATGTAAGTTTATCCTAATATGTAATTCATTGGAAGTTTGACCGATATAACTTTGAAAGCAAGTAAGACAAGTGATTTTGTAAATAACGCAGTTTTGTTTACAGAAAGGTAAGTGACCATTAGGCAAACAATCCAAAAGGTTTCCTCCTACTGCACATGTTTTACAATTTTTTCGTTTGCATTTGTAAAAAGCCATAAGAAAAAAAGTTTGAAGTTTAAAGTTTTTTTTGTCATAATTTTTTGTAGGAATATAAACCTAATATGCAAAGGAAAATAACCAAAATCCAAAATACACACGATCTTTCTCATGGCTTTTTACAAATGCAAACGAAAAAATTGTAAAACATGTGCAGTAGGAGGAAACCTTTTGGATTGTTTGCCTAATGGTCACTTACCTTTCTGTAAACAAAACTGCGTTATTTACAAAATCACTTGTCTTACTTGCTTTCAAAGTTATATCGGTCAAACTTCCAATGAATTACATATTAGGATAAACTTACATCGTTCACAAATAAATAAAGCCGCATATCCTTCTTTCGAAATTATGCATTTCAGGACACACAATTTTGATAACGTAAATATTGACATTCTCGCCCATATTGAATATAATAATGAACGTCTTTCAGCAGAAAATGACTTTATTTTTAAAAATAAAACTCTATATCCATATGGACTGAACACTTGCATCAATTTTTTGAATACCAAAGAAATAAACAATATCTATGAACTTTTCTATAAAATGAACCAACAAAATAAAAATTCAAAGAGGACACAGAGGCTCACGCAAGTTCAGCAAAATTGTAAACAATATTAATTTAAATTTTTGGTGTAAGGACATCGAAAATCTATTTACAAATTCCTTCAAAATTAATACAGTTAAAAATAGAATCTTCATTTTAAAAACTACCACCTTAAAAAAGCTAAAAAATTACTGCAATGATTTCAATTTTTCGAATAATCAATGCAGAGATCTTATTTTGGATCTTTTAAATTTTAGAATAGGACATGACGCCATAAAACAGGATAACATTTATTTTACTATCTCTTTTCAGCAAAAAAGTTTTGAAAACATACGATTCAACAGCATCTTAAAAAAATTGTCTTATTGTTTCCCGCTAAAAAACAGAAATGTCGTGACTACTTTCGAATACAACAAACCGTTTTGCAAAAAAGTTTTCAATTACAGAGATATCGCATTTGCGAATACACCCAATGACTCGCCTTGTCTTTGCAATATAGAAAAATTTAAAAGTTTTTTAGATCCTTTCCATAAACACATAATTACAGGGGATTTAAATTTTATAGAAAATGAAAATGTAAGATATTTAATGAATTTTGGTGCCAAATTTCGGTTAAATACAAAACGTAATTTCAATAAAGTTATCGACATTTTCAAAGAAAATCTTTTGACTTTTATCAAAAAAACTGCTTACTCACAGGCAATACCATTCAAAGCTTTCCAAGAATGGAAAGATAAATTTTGTATATAATTCGAAAAATCATTAAAACGTCATCTAAATAAAAACAACTATAATTATCAATCTTTGAAGAAAGAAGATATAAATTTTCTTGAAAAAATTAAACAAAGTTTTATTTTCGTTCCTATTGACAAAGCAGCCAACAATTACGGTATTATATGCAAAAAATTCTATATTAACAGGGTACTACAGGAACTAAATTCCTCATTGTATTATGATAATTGCAATCTAAGTACAGAGATAATTTTAAAAAAATTCTTAGCTTATAAAAAACTTTGTAATTCCAATTTTTCCCACAATTTTTCAATTTCAAATCAAACGTCTCTACCTTTCATTTTCATGACACCTAAATTCCACAAGTCCCCAATTAAATTCCGATTCATTTACTCAACTACACATAGTTTTGGTAAAAACATCAACATCAAGTTACAAGATATTTTTAAACAAATCTACATTTTTTTGAAAAAGAAATTTATACGATCAAGCTATTTTTGGAGTATAGATAACAGTTTTGAAATCGTTCATAAATTGAATCGCAGTCCAGAATATGTATACACGTATGATTTTGAGAATATATTTTGTAATATACCTTTAGAAGACCTTTTCAGCACTCTTTTAAGAATTTATGACACATTTTTCATAGGGGACGAGCTTGGAAGCAATAGGGATTTTTTCGAAAGCATTTGTCATTTCTGCATTTTTAACAACTTTGTTACTTTTAACAATCTTACTTTTAAACAAATTCACGGTATCGGAATGGGTACCAATTATTCCAGTTCTGCTGCAAACTTATATCTTTTTTACTACGAATTTAAATACACTGTCAACTTTAATGTTAAAAGACCTATCTTCAGATATATAGATGATATTCTAATTGTTGACAAAAATATGGAGAACCAGTTCAAAGTTATCTATCCACATACTTTACTATTGAATAAAGCCAACGAGGATAACAAAAATGCTAATTTTCTTGATATTTCAATTAAAATTATAAACCAAAATATTACACAGGATATCTATGATAAAAGAGAAAACTTTAATTTTTACACAAGAAGCATGCCACATTGGTTTACCAATTTGCATAAAAAAGTTTTTATCAATATTATTACAGGACAACTTTCGAGATTCTATAAAATCTGTAATAACACTGCTGATTTTGATAAACAGGTTTTCAAATTTGCTGCCAATTTATTTTATTATAACAATTATCCATCAGAATTTATTTTTTACTATGCTAAACTCTTTGAAAATTCTACACGGCAGATAATACATTTGTAGTTTCTTCCCGAATTACTGCTTTTGGCAACATGTTAGTCTACCAGCTTTTATGATAGACAACGTTTAAAGTCCGACAGGAGGAGCGTTGGCTGGATGTGAGCAGGAGCTACATGTTAAACCTGTACCGACTATGGATTGAGATTTTTGGTCACGGACTCATGGATTTGGGTATGTGTCTGTTTCTTTTCTTTGTAGGTAAGAGAAGGGGGCCGGTTATTTAATTTGTCAGCATATCTCATTTTATTCAATCACAACTTAAATAATACATAAAAAATTTCAATTTTACTGATTCAAATATTCTAAATTTTATGCATTTATTGACATATCATAATAAATCAGCTGACTTGTTAATAGCCTACCTCTTTTGAAACCTACAAAGTTAAAAATATTCTAACCGCTGCTCCTGCTCTCTGAAGATTAGGCAGCACATTACCCATGTTTGTTCTTTTTACTTGTTTAAATTGTTTCGTAAAAAATTTTTAAATGTTTGTTAAAATATCAATTGTTCTTTTGTTGTTTTTTCCAATTTATGCATCTTTCGACACTTAAAGGACAATTTTCAACTTCCATATATTATTTGCTATTGATATTAAGCTGCTATTAACCCTTTAAATACCGCACTATGTTCCAAGTATAAAAATTTGAGTTGCTGCATAAAAATAGAACTCTTAGGCATCCCTTTAGACAATACAAAAAAAAAATTAAAAAAAAAATTTTATCTACGATTTTGGGCATGTTCCCATTTGGGAACATTGGCATGTTATGTTAAGTTTTTTCCTAAGGCTTTTAATCGATTGCGCTTTACGCTCGCTGTAGTTCTTTTGTATTTATGCATAAAATGCTTGATTTTACTGATCATATTTGACAAATTCATTTCAATTTGAAACGTTAAACATTTCAAAACATGAAAAAAAAAAAATACGCACTTTATAAACAAATATTGTCAAACAAATATGTCCTTTTCATCAACGTCCAATTGTTCTCCTTTCTGCATTGCATATAGCTCTGTCATTTTCGATAAATGACCCAAATATTCAATTAGTAAAAATTTGTGGAAAATTTCAACCGGCGATAAATTTGCCAATTCTGGAAATGACTCAGAGTTTTTTGTGGGTTTTC
>JAXGGA010002672.1:52500-116933 GCA_038373865.1 Uloborus plumipes
AATAGCCAATTTCTAAACCGTTAGAGATACGCATATAGTTTATTTAGGAAAAAATCTCCAAATTGCGAAAGGAATTTGGGTCTATTCAATGTTTTTCAAAAAATCAAATTTTGAAAGAGTTACGAAATTTAAATTTTTATACAGCCCCCCAGTCCTATCAATCATATTTAGTAAAACATTCTTGACACTGTAACGTTTAAAACTAAAAAAAAATCACTCCTCTACCACAAAAATTGACCGAGTTATGACGTTTTGAAAAATCAAGATTTTGCATTATTTCATGACGTCATCGAGAGATCGCTTAAGGGACCGTATGCGAAATCCTTCAAAATCTTGATTTTTCAAAACGTCATAACTCGGTCAATTTTTGTGGTAGAAGAGTGATTTTTTTTTAGTTTTAAACGTTACAGTGTCAAGAATGTTTTACTAAACATGATTGATACCACTGGGGGGTTGTATAAAAATTTAAATTTCGTAACTCTTTCAAAATTTGATTTTTTGAAAAACATTGAATAGACCCAAAATTCCTTTCGTAATTTGGAGATTTTTTCCTAAATAAACTCTATGCTTATCTCTAACGGTTTAGAAATTAGCTATTGGTCCACGATTGGAGTGGACACCCTGTATTTTGAGTTTCTTTACATGAATAAGGACGCTAAAAATATTCCAAATCATTTCTTAGTGATAGCACAAAAAGGGTTGCTGGGAACCCAGCTCTTAGATATTCTTTCCCAGTAACGATAAGAATGTGAAAGAAATCACATTCATATGTTACGAATACCTTTTGTTTGTCCAGCTGCAAGTTTAAATTGGTTGGGAAATATCCATAACTCGAAGCCATAAAGAATCTTTAACACAGACATAACACGAGGAACCACTCCTGGGACACGAAAACATACACCAAGAGAAGGTGCCCTGCTCAAGAAAATCGCACTAAGCTCTAGTATCTTCCTTGGACACTTCTTTTACATGGGTCATCAGAAGTTAACTTTGCGCAACTTCCATTACTAGTTGCACGTTGCTCTGAATGTGCTACCAACTCCTCAACCTCATCGCTCCTCACTCCAGGTTTAAAATTAGAATGTTTTATTCTGGACTATGATTGCTAAAACCGCTTAAAAAGCAGTATTGTAGATCCAATGGCAGTGGGTGGCTCCACGCAATTGCGTGAACATCGCATCTGACATTGCACGCAATCAAATACCCCAATTCTACCTATTTCTTGGTTTATCGGTAAAAATACCGAAAGACCAAGAGTAGAATAGATTTCGGTTGTAATACCACAGAAAACACAATGTCTAAAATATAATGGCGGAAAGCTCAATATAAAAGTTGCTTCGCTAGTTTTTTTTCCCCAAGTTCAAACATGCTCCAACTTTAGTACCGGCAATGCATGTCGTATTGAAACACATACCACGTACGAGCTCAGTAAGTTCCCATTTATCTAACTGGTTATCGTATAGCAGCATTTTCCGTAGCAATTCCAATGCCTGACTACTTTACTAGAACCCAGAAGTAAATCATCAATACTTGTGGTCCTAATACTAATACTGGTATGAAACCCGCCGATCATCCTTCATTTTCCCAATATATTTTGCATAAGTGTTTCGTTCCAGTGAACTATCAAAGGAAGTCCTAGATTTAAACGACTTTTGTAAGTTAACGGCCAATTCAGAGCGAATAGTTTGCATTTACCGTTTTATGGACGTTGTCAAATCCTCCCCATTTTTACCCATACTTTGTACTGTAGCAGCTACTATCAAAGTGGCTTTCTGTCACTTATACTGGGCCCTGTCTAGAGTGGATGCTATGTATTTTAGCCAAATAAACTCATACACCTCAAACAACCGAAAAGAAAACAGAAACCACAGCCCGAGCTTGCAGCTGCATTTTCTACCCAAACTGCAGCTTTGGAGCGGGGGGAGGGGCGGTAATCGTTACAACTCACTTTGAGCTATTATTTTATTGACTAATTAATTAGTAGAGTAAACTAACGGGTAATGAAGCTATATACTCCCAACTCTCGAAATTGCTAATTTTCAACAGAATTCGAACGCGTTGAGCGACCTCTAAATATTATTCAATTGAGCTAAAATTTTGCATACATCACATTCATGAATAGTGTAAAAAAACTGCGGGGTAAGACCAGAGAAATTAAAAAAAAAAAAATTTTTGAATCACCCTATTATATATACATATATATATATATATATATATATATATATATATATATATATATATATATGGGTGATTCTACAAATACGGGAATATTTCTAACATGTAGATTTCAAAAAATTAATTTAAAATTAAAAATCTGAAAAAAAATCAGCAAAGCACTTGATAAGTTACATAATTAAAATAGAATATCAGCAGAGCTTAAATGTTTGTATTTTATTGTATTTTTGGATTTTTATTTTTTTGAAGGCATATGTGAATGATAAAAAGGGCATGTGGATGACACAATGGGTATGTGAATATAATACAGTAAGTATGTGAATAACACAAACACAATAGGTATATTAATGAAATTTTTTAACCAGTAAACTGTTAGACATAATTTTTAACATTGTACTGTCATAGTTTGGCTTTTGATTCATCCACGTGTCTTATATTGGGGCATGTGAATGACAATAGAAAAAGGGCATGTGAATGACAAAACACAAGTTAATTGTGTTCTCAAAAAGTCATATTTGAATATTTTTCGGCTTCACTTCGAATTAGAACCCACAAATGTAAGCCTTAGGATTATTCATTATCAAAATTTATTTACATGTACATTTTACATGCATTCTGTGGGGCATGTTAATGACAAAGATAAAAAACACTTGCCTTGAAAGTTGAGTTTAGCTTGCTTTTTATCAAAAAGTAATTGCAGAACATCAAAATTAATCCTCATCCAGGAATAACAAAGTTCCATGCTTTATTTTAAGATGTGTTGCCATATTTTGAAATAAAACATTTCAGAGAAAAATATCTATACTTTTTATACATGTGGATGATTGATAATCGCTGGGACAAAGTTTAGATTAACTTTTAGAGATATTATTTTCATATTATTTTGCTTTTTTTGTGATTTACATCTTGCACACATTCATATTTATAAATAAAAAACTCTTGAGAAAAAAATCACTTATTTTTTTTAAAGCTATATTCCATTGATTGTGAAAATTGCACCTATGGGACAGGGCATGTGGATGACATTTCAATCTAATATCCTTTTTTTTAAATGAATAATAATTAAATATTGACATTGTTGATTACGAAAATTACAGAACATAGGACGCATAAAAATATTCCCAAAATAGTTTTTTATTAAATTAAAAACAAAAAGAGCAATCAGTATGGAACACAAATTTGCCCATTTTTGTAGAATCACCCATATATATATACATATATATATATATACATATATATATATATATATATATATATATATATATATATATATATATATATATATACATACATATATATATACATATATATATATATATATATATATATATATATATACATATATATATACATATATATATATACATATATACATATGTATATATACATATATACACATATACACTGAAGTGACAAAAGTCATGGGATACCTCTTAATATCGTGTCGGCAATCCTTTTGCCCGGCGAAGTGCAACAACTCGACGTGGCATGGACTCAACAAGTCGTTGGAAGTCTTCTGCAGGAATATTGAGCCATGCTGTCTCGATAGACGTCCATAATTGTGAAAGCGTTGATGGGGCAGGATTTTGGGCACGAACAGACCTCTCGATGGTGTCCCATAAATGCTCAATGGGATTCATGTCGGGCGATCTAGGTGGCCAAATCATTCGTTGGAATTGTCCAGAATTTTCTTCAAACCAATTGCGAACAGTTGTGGCCCGGTGACATGGCGCATTGTCATCCATAAAAATCCCATCGTTGTTTGGGTACATGAAGTCCATGAATGGCTGCAAGTGATCTCCAAGTAGCTGCACATAAGCATTTCCAGTCCATGTTCGGTCCAGTCGCACTAGAGGACCAAGTCCATGCCATGAAAAAACAGCCCACACCATTACGGAGCCACCACCAGCTTGAACAGTGCCTTGCTGACAGTTTGGGTCCATGGCTTCGTGGGGTCTGCGCCACACTCGAACCCTACCATCGGCTCTTACCAGCTGAAATCGTGACTCATCGGACCAGGCCACGGTTTTCCATTCATCTAGGGACCAACCGATATGCTCACGTGCCCACGAGAGTCGCTGCAAGCGATGTCGTTCTGTCAGTAAAGGCACTCGAGTCGGTCTTCTGCTGGAATAGCCCAAGAAATCCAAATTTCTCCGCACAGTTCTAGCAGACACGTCCATTGTACGTCCCACATTGATTTCTACGGTGATTTGACGCAGTGTTGCTTGTCTGTTAGAATTTACGACTCTTTGCAGACGTCGCCGGTCTCGATCTTTAAGTGCAGGCGGTCGACCACTGCGCTGTCCATGGTGGGATGTTATGCCTGAAATTTCATACTCTCGGCACACTCTTGACACAGTGGATCTGGGAATGTTGAATTCTCTAACGATTTCCGAAATGGCATGACCCATGCGTCTAGCTCCAACTAACATTCCGCGTTCAAAGTCTGTTAATTCACGTCGTGCGGTCATCATCACGTTAAAACCTCTTCACATGAATAACTTGAACAGAAATGAAAGCTCTGTAAAAGCACTGCGCATTTATACCTGTTCTATGCGATTCTACTGCCATCTGAAAATTTGCATATTGCTATCCCATGACTTTTGTCACTTCAGTGTATATATATACATATATTCACATATACATATATACATATATACATATACACATATACACATATACATATATATATATATATATATATATATATATATATATATATATATATATATATATATATATATATATATATATATACATCAGTAGCGAGGCCTCAAGTCATCCAACGATTCGCCGATGACCTGAAAGCAAACCTCGTTTTGCACTGGAAGAATTAAAGTTTTTAAAATTTTATTTTCAGATTATTTTTTCGGATCATTTAATATTCCAAATAATTTTATTTTAGTGGTGCCTTCTGTTGAGTAAACGATTAGGCGTGACCTTCACTCATCGCTACAGATATCGCATCGGTTTTGCGTGTGCGCGCGCAAGTTTTTTCGCTTGTCAGCCATTTCAGCCAATCAGATTCTTTCACAGCTTCCCTTAGATGTAATAACTCATCGGCGATGACCCGCGGACATTTTTTTTTTACTGGCAACTCTCAGTTTTGGCGGATCGTGGGGGTTGGATGGGGAGGGGTTGAGATTTTTTTCTCCTGTTTCGTTCATTGTTTTTTTTTTTTTTCAATTCGGTGCGTCACATTTTTCAAAAAAAGGGGTTGCGGTTAGAAAAATATTGTTATCTTACGATGGCGCCAATATGAGGCCGACGGGTCGAAGACAATATTGTTTGCAACAGTAGTTTTGCATATGGAAAACGCTGTTACCTTTTGTGTTTTGGAACTTCATCGAACTTTCAAAAACGAATATATGTGTGCGTGGTTTTGTTTTTTTACTCTCTTTTTAGTTTCAATAATAAATGTTTTTCATAAAAAGTAGTGCTCGTTGCCGTTCAAGCTTTGCATTTCAGCAAGCTTGAACTTTTCAAATTGAAAAAGAAGTATATGTGAACCAAGATTTTTACAAGATTAGTTGAATTTTTTAATTACTATTTAGTTTTAAAACTCATAAAAACAACATGAATGATTTTTATCATTTCAAAGTATACTTCATTTATTGTGTGAGGAGAATTTCCTGCTTTAACGGAAATAAAATTTTCGAAAACTGAAAAATTAAATTTCGGAAACGGCAGCCCAAAATTTTCAAAAATTTCTTATCACAACACCCATGAGCGAAACATATGGTCTGGTATATTTCTTTGGGGACTTGAAAGTTAGCGATGACTGACGCTTGAAGTCACGCCTCGCTACTGATATATATATATATATATATATATATATATATATATATATATATATATATATATATATATATATATATATATATATATATTCTTTTTGGCAATTGCACTTCATACTTTCCTGTTACTCCTCCGAAAAGGGTCACTTAATTATGCGTAACAATAATAATTGCACTAATATTATCGTAATGATATTAAAATAACATTTCAAGCTAATCATAAGAAAGATATTACTAAGTCCGTGCTTGTGTCACAAGCGCAGTCCCAATTTAATTTCTGGGGGAGAGGTGAAAAGAGTTCTTCGCAAAGTTTTGTATCAAGAATGGTGTTACTCTTAAAAAATTATATCTCCTGAAAGCGTTTGACCCATTCCCCTACCCACAGCGTCTCTAGCATACGTTAATATATGCGACGGAAATTACAATAATAAAATTTGTAAGTTTTCCCTATTTGTTTCGGCGGCAGATGGCAGCACTTACTGGCAACTATTCCACCGAAGACAGATAAAGAATATTGCTCTGCTAGGACTGGTAACTGGTTTTAAAAACTTATTAATTTATTGTTCAACTAAAAAAAGTAACGTGCAAAAATGATTGGTGACTAAAATTGCAAAACGTGCTGTGTGCATCAGAATTTTTCTTGGTGTTCATCACCAAGAATCCACCATCAATCATTTACTTGATGGTGAATTTTTTACATTTTAAAGCAGAATTTTTGGAAAATTTTAGAACATGCCAAATTGGCGATAAGCTATCCAGCAGTCATTAGGAATTTTTACTGCAAGATTACACAGCGGGTTTTCATTTGTCGTCAGATTTCTCTCAACTGAAGTGAGACAAGAAATGTGTCATACACGAAATGCAACTCCCGATTATCCGCGGCACGGTCGTCGCGGAAAAGCGAATTTAAGGGATAATCCGAAATACAGGTAAAAAACGATACTAGTATATGCAAGATGTAAAAAAAGACAACAAAACAACACATACATTTTAATTGTAGCTAAAAAGTCTAACATGAAATGTAAAAAATGTCTTTGAAAGTTAATAACCACCAGTACTGCCGTGCTAAACGCAAAAATCGTATCTGCAGACGACTTCAAAATGAGAAATGGCCGTTTAAAGTTTTGCTTCTCAATGTCTTTGATTCAGATTAAACTTTTTCAAATATTTTTGAAAAATACTTCCGATGAACAAATGACCATACCACATCGTATTTAGATGAAATATGGGACTATTAACTATCTAGTAACCTTAACTCAATTTTGACAAAAAGTGCAGATACCACTTCTGTGCTTAGCACGGCAGAATAGCGCCCTAACGTTTTTCCGCAGTCAGTAAATTGCCACCGAAAAAACAGCGTGAAAGACCCTCGGTGTAAAAAATATATTAAAGGACAGGACAGCGACTAACCGTTGGAACCGGTCGATTAACTGAGGTGGAATAGAGTCATTCACGGGGGAGGAGGGGGAGGGGGGAGTTTTGGGGGGTCCACTGTATTTCAGTTGTCATGCGCTCTAGTTAGCGCTAGAGCTCCTGTATGCAGAGCTTCTGTTATAGTAGCCTTAGTTAGCGCCAGCCCACAGTACAATCGTATTTTATTTTTTGTTTGTTTGTTTCGCTAAATTAAGTGCTCAGTGGTGATTTTTGAGATGGTATGGGCTCAGCCTTCTTTGAAATACTAAAAAGAAATGCGCAATCGTTTTTTTTTTTTTTAATTTCTAGTTTTTAAGTTCCTACAGGTCGGAAAATATCTGTTCGCCGGCCTTTGGTTTCAGATCTAAATTACCCTGTGCATCAGAAGTTCATAAGTGCAATTATAATCAGTCAGAGATGGCGAGGAGACCCATGTTTACGCATTGAAAATCTACTTTCCATGAGATATGAGGGTAAAACCTTTCGTATGCCACAAGATAGAATATCCCTTGGAGAATTTCTAAATTCATGGGCAGCAGCACTTTGCTTCTTTTTTTTTTTTTTTGCAATGCTCATGCCGCTATATTATCGTTCCGCTTGTCCATTGGAATTTCCCACGTTGAGCGACAATGGCAACTTCTTTGCAGCGCTTCCTTACCTCCCGAAGAATATGTATTTGAACATAGAACTAATCCCCATGAGGTTATCATGGGGCTTAGTTCCGAACAAAATTGTTGCGTGTGTGGGTCAATTGCTTCTTGCGTATCCTTTTTATGGACGCTCTCGAAACTAATTTCAAAAATTAAATGCACAGAAGATATTTATTTTTTGTTTGTTAGTTAAGTAATTTATTTTTGAGATAAAACAAATCAATAATATTTTTGTTGGTTTAAAGTTCAGTCATTCATTTTTTATTTTTCGTCTCTCATCTATATAAAATGCAAAACCACGTGTAGTGTTAAGTACGGGGAACCCTGGAGTGTACACTCACAAACGGTTTCGAATTTAAGTACCAAAGTAAGAATCAAACTAAAGCTTTAAAATGCTGTAAACGCACTGGAAAATAGCTTAATCGGAAATGATTATTGATTCAAAAAATGACCTGATGCAAAATAGGTTCATTGAGGTGATTAATCATTAAATTTTTTGACTGTCATTACGGTTATCATTTAATTCTGATATCAAGTTCATTAGGGCAAATAATGTATGCGTCCAGAAATACGTTCAACAATGCTATTTTGATTGCTAGTTGTTTCAACTTTTTTCAGTATAATACTACCCAGGTAAGGGGACAGTAGCCTATAATCACTACCAGTCCTGAGAGAACTGCAAGCCTTTTAAATCAAGAATCGGACATTGCCCGCTGTGCCTCAAAAAAAATCGAGCCAATTCCAGACTGAGACGCCGACCGTAATGGTCGAGCCTCGAGAAAGGACTCTTCGTACATGGCCCTGCCGGGGAAACAACCTTCCTTAATTGCCCGGTCTGACACGAAAACTAGCATTCAGGGTAAGTAGGCACTCGTTTGGCGTCAATGTTGAACTGGAGTTTCTCGGAATTGGCGCAGGGGTTGCTGTAGCGTTTGACTCGGAATTCCAAGGAAAAAAAATGCCCGACGTTTGCGGATGGAATACCCATTTTTTCTACTACGGCTACAGGAGAGGAACTGGCACATTCCCTCTCTTGGCGCTAGACGGCGCCACGCCACGTCACACCATCGCCGGCTTAACAACGGCTCACCACTGCTTCCTTGGACTTCGCCCAATGAGCTACCACCTCACTCCTTAAGAATTTTACACCAACTCACATTCGACAGGAGATTACTGGCGCTCCGCGTAAGCGCTCCCAAAACAATTCCACTGTCATTGAATAAATTCTTACCGCTGTACTCTCGTGCTCACTTGTCTCGATCACGTGAACGTGAATTAAAGCAATTTGTATCCTTGCGAATACGTAGGGTTCACACAGTTCGTACTGGGGTTTGACGAAAGAGTTACCCTTATCATTCTCGTGCTCATGTGACACATTCACGTGTCATAATCTACAATCTGCAACCAAGAGGTAAGAGAATCGATGTATAACAGAAAGTAGAGAGTCCCAACCGCTTTCCAACATAAAAAAAAAAGAATTATTTTACCTTGGGGAGGGACATCCCCAACAGAAGAAATTACCTATCTTTACGTTTAAAGAATTTTCAATCAGTTTATTTCTAAGCCAAGAACAGCGACATTAATTAGTTAACTTTCTAATTTCGTTAGAGGCACGCCCAACTCTGATATAATCAACGCAGGGAGTAAAAGGAAGGAGATGGATCTCCATAACACCGGTTTGGCAACAAAATTTCACTTCCGCCAGGGAGCGCTGCTGCAACCTTAATTTGTTTACCTCCCGTAGTCTAGCGTTTTAAAGGGCATTTAAATAAGGGAATTTCCTAAATATTAGGAAATTTAAAGCTGTTTTTGCTATGAAAGCTGTTTAGAGAAGCATAGAACACTTTACTTCATCCTACGTTTATAATATATTTTGCATTCGAAGCGTTAATTTTTGCTTTTGAAGCAATTCTTTTAAAACCTAATTTGATCTGCTGTCACTTAGGTGAAAAGCTTAATGATTTATAAATTTCTCCATTGCATAGGTGCCCATGGTGGGGGGGGGGGGCTATTATGGCTCAAGTTGCGCCATTAAAAAAAAATTTTTTTTTGGGGGGGGGGAGGGAAAAGCTAATTTATTTATTTTTTTGAATTATTTATTAATTATTTTTTTTTAATTTGAATTATTTACTGGTTTTTTTTTAATTATTCCTTAATTTTTTTTTTAAATTTAAATTATTTCTTTGTTATTATTATTATTATTATTATTTTTTTTTTTTGTGTGTGCGATTCTATTCTGCGCAAAATTAATACTTTTAAAAAATTAGTAATTTTGTAAAAAATAATAGTTATAATTTAAAAAACAAACAAATAATGTTTCAAAAAATAAATAAATATTATTTAAAGAAATAAATAAGTAATATTAAAAAATAAATAAATAAAATAAAATACATTAATAAAAAAGAGGCAAAAATAAAAAGCACAAAAGGGAAATGAAATATGAGAAAGTAAATAACTTTAAAATCATAATGTTTAACATTTCTCTTTCGTGGGGATAATTGTGCCCCATATCTGACCTCTCAATTACCACGCATCCGCTACCCGAAAAGCGCCGGCTACCTTCCGTCGGTCTCTCCGCTGACCCCGCCGAAAACTCGGGGTCCTCGGCCAAATTCTCCTTCGCCTTTTCCGTCAGCACAAGCGCCAGAGTCGCATAAGTCAATCGGCTTCAGCGCCATCTCTCGGCAGTGGAAAAATCGGGACACATTTTCACCCGCGTTGCCAAAGGAGATGAGGCTCCTTCCTTTTAGCCTCCTTGAATCAACGACTGCCGGGGACCAAGTTGCGAATTTAGACGCTTGTTCTTACTTGGAAAGACCAGTAGCCCGTATGCGCTGCCATCTGCTGACGGCTATCACAATCATACATTTTATATTTTGAGTTTTTAACTCTCTTTTTTGCACTTTTAAAAAGAATTATTTCAGATATTTTCTTTTATATTGAGGCTAAAATCTTATGATTTAGTTAGTCAAAATAGATGTTTCATTTGTGCGATGCGTGATGGGAGACGGTGCGCAAACATCAAAGGAAAGTCTTTGCCTTCAACCAAGGAGGCTAAAAGGAAGGAGCCTCATCTCCTTTGGCAACGCGGGTGAAAATGTGTCCCAATTTTTCCACTGCCGAGAGATGGCGCTGAAGCCGATTGACTTAAGATATCTCGACTCTGTCGCTTGTGCTGACGGAGAAGGGGAAGGAGAATTTCGCCGAGGACCCCGAGTTTTCGGACCCCGAGTTGGAGACCGACGGAAGGTAGCCGGGTAGCGGATGCGTGGCAATTGAGAGGTCAGATATGGGGCACAATTATCCCCACGAAAGAGAAATGTTAAACATTATGATTTTAAAGTTATTTACTTTCTCCCATTTCATTTCCCTTTTGTGCTTTTTATTTTTGCCTCTTTTTTTATTAATGTATTTTATTTAATTTATTTTTTTTAATATTACTTATTTATTTCTTTAAATAATATTTATTTATTTTTTGAAACATTATTTATTTGTTTTTTAAATTATAACTATTATTTTTTATATATTACTAATTTTTTAAAAGTATTAATTTTGCGCAGAATAGAATCGCTTTTTTTCTCTTCCAGACATTCCAAGCACACACACAAAATAAACAAATAAAAAATAATAACAAAGAAATAATTTAAATTAAAAAAAATAAATTAAGGAATATTTAAAAAAAAAACAGTAAATAATTTAAATTTAAAAAAATGATTAATAAATAATTTAAAAAAATAAATAAATTAGTTTTAACCCTCCCACCCCCAAAATTTTTTTAATGGCGCAACTTGCACCACAATCGCCCCCCCCCCCTCCATGGGCACTATGCAATGGAGAAATTTATAAATCATTAAGCTCTTCACCTAAGTGACAGCAGATCAAATTAGGTTTTACAAAAATTGCTTCAAAAGCAAAAATTCACGCTTCGAATGCAAAATATATTATAAACGTAGGATAAAGTAAAGTGTTCTATGCTTCTCTAAACAGCTTTCATAGCAAAAACAGCTTTAAATTACCTAATATTTAGGAAATTCCCTTATTTAAATGCCCTTTAAAACGCTAGACTGCGGGATGTAAACAAATTAAGGTTGCAGCAGCGCTCTCTGGCGGAAGTGAAAAATGTTGCCAAACCGGTATCATGGAAATGCATCTCCTTCCTTTAGGGGCGGCCATTCACGGGCGCTCCATTCTTCCAAATGGCACGACACCACTCCAAAACCGGTTCGTGAATGCCGAACTCCTCAACCATTTGGAGCGCTCCGCGCCACGCGCTGGATATCCAACCCGGCCGAAATCCATCGCACCGCGCCAATTTTCGACCGCTCCATCGCATCGTGAATGCGGAAACCCGATTGGAGTGACACCACTCCAGACGCGGTTTTCGCCATTCACGGGCGAGCCATCGCTCCAAAACCGGTTCATTCCGCTTGTATTTGCCGTTGAAGATGGTCGCATTGTAAAATGGCTGCAGCTAAATCGTATTCGTTTAAGTAATCGACAGGTACAGACTTCCAATTTTGTGGAATGCAACAAATGTCGATTACCATTATTAATGTACAGATTTTAAAAATGCAACATTGTCATATTAAGCAGTCATTTTCACTTGAAATAGCGATTAGTAAACAGATGGGAGAACAAGAAATTGAGAAAGGTTTTAAATCGCATTTTTGTAAACCAAGTAGAAAGCGCTTTTTTACTCTAAAATTAAGTCATGGAAAAGAAGATCAGTTGAAAAGTAGTGACATTAATAAATGTTTATTAACTTGAATGTATTGTATCCAAGGTGGGGAATTTTTCTTAGCTTAAACTTACATGCGCAATTTTGTACAAAAACTTGTGGAACAAAAAACTTATTTTTTCGGCTAAGTAATTAATTTTATTCTCTATACAATTACTAACAAATTAAGTAGAAAAATTAAAAGCAAAGCTTTTTTATTCCATTTTATTGTTTTATTTTTTATTATTTTATCTAAGCATTTTTTAATGACTTATCTTTTCATTAATTTCCATTTATTAATTTTTTCCCCATTCTAATGTGCCTAAATTTTTCAATTCAGAAGAAGCAATGAAGTGATTCATTAGTGTCCGTAAACTTTTTCTTTAAGCTAAGATAACTTGTAATTTTAGTGGAAATGATATTCAGTGTTTAATTTCAGAAAAGTAGTCCTCTATTAATTACTAAACTTTAATCCAAGTGATTTTTTCCCTATCAATCAACCATTGTTAGAGGTTACATCAACTACATAATGCCGTTTAAAATATTAAACTGTTAACTACAATAAATCTTACAATTGATATACTTCAACAAAATAAACACAATATATGGTTCCTTTTTAAATACTGTTGGTTCCAAGAAATATTATCCAATTGAGCGGGGATCTTTAACATTGCGTCTATGGCTGGGAAATATTCTGTTCCGGGATGTTTTATTTGTATAAGAGGGTATTCGTTTATCCGGTATCCGATTAAGCGTAGATGACAGTAATTGTAGAAAGAATTAAATTTTCTTTCAAATAGTAGTAACAATAGAAAAGGATAGTTATCAACGTTTAGCTAATTATTGCATCAAAGACCTTATCAAACATGTTCTTGGAATTTAATGAGGAATCAAGTGTATTTTTTTATGTAGTCAAGAAAAAAAAATATGCTTTAAATTTTGTACTAGCACAGCCAGAATTAACTTCTGGGAGGCATATTTGGCAAAACAGTCTTTATATGTTTATAATCTACTGCATCAGCATTGGCAGTACATATTAAACCAATGGTTCTGAGACGGTAGAGCACCCAGCCTCTTCCTTTGCTCAACAGGGTCGGTCTGCAAGCATCTTTTAAGGATTTTTCATTGGGCGACACGGGGCGGTTGTCTGTCATTAAATGTGTCTGGGGGGAAGGGGGAGGAAAAACCCTAAATAGATAGAAAATTTTACAAAAAAAAAAAAAAAAAATATTTTTAATATTTTAAATTATATTTCAAAAAAAAAAATGGAAAATTTTACCCAATATTTGTAAAATTATATTCAATCTAAAAAGATTTAACAAAATTAAACTTTTTTTTCTTTTCTGGCGGGATAAGTTAAAGGAATGTGCATGTGTTACTCTTTTCTAGTATTAGTAAGGCGCTGGAAACACGCGCTGAAGGGTTGCTTAGCTGTTTTGCTCTGCAATGGTAGACAGTTTAGCATTGTGCTAGCTGGGCAGTTAAACTGTCACTGCTTTGGGCCACGATCAACTTTGCGACTTTCATTCCTAGCACACTAAAAGAATCGGAAGCGTGTTTTTAATGGGAAGGAGTCACCTCACCTCTTTCTGTTTACCAACATCAATGGGCAGAAAAAAGGAACGGGTTTTGTTGGAGGCGGTAGGAGAAGCGGTGGAGGCTTTTAGGAAGGGGGAAAAAAGAGAAAGAAAGAATTCTGTTTACGAAAACTAGGAGTGACCAAATGTTGGATTTTACAATGTCGCCCAGTGACTCTGTTTTGCATTTTCTAGGCGACAAATCTTCTTCACTAGGCGACATTAGTGTCGCCTAGTCCCTATGTTAAAAAATGCTCTGTCGGTCTGTGTAATTATACAGCTCAGTGCTGTTATATGTTTTTAGTATGACATTCAAAACAGAAAACAATATATCAACATAATTGATGCTACTGTCAATTTTGTAAATGGAACTAAGTGTACTAAAATATTAATAATCATTATATAAATTCAAAAACAAATACAATTGATTTTTGATTTTGTGTACTACTGGAATTTCATAGTAAAAACACATGCGGAAATAAGAAAACTCTCCATAACAACAAAATAAGTTTATTCAAACATTTATATACATTCAATTTTCAAAAAGAATATCATGGACAGGTGTAGTAAAGTAGTCATACATCAAACAAAAGGCTATTTTTCTAAAAATATAAAATGGTTGAATTTGTACAAAACTTGGAGGAGAATAACAGAAAAGTGTGAAGAGTAATAACAAAAAAAAGTGCCTAAATTAAAGTTGGCTATTACATTACTGCTTAATAAGAAAACGCTTTCAAATCAAGCATGATGGAAAGAAAAAACTCTAAGACATTTGTAGACTGATTCAATCCTTGATCGATGATTGGCTGTCCGCCGGAAAGTTGTTTATTGTTATTTTGGTATTAGTCATGTGTGCGATTATGCGCATTCCTTTCAAACTGCAGTCGAATGTTACAAAAAAAACTGTGGGTATTGGTGATGGAGAGAAATTGTTTACATATTTGAATTCAGCTCATAGTTTTAAAGTTTCGGGAGTTTTTTTCCATTTAACAGAACAATTTAGCAGAGTTGCTAAAGACGACGAAAATCCCTCGCAAAACCAATGCATAGTGATCGATAGCGCAGCTTTCCCCTTCCCAAAATTTCGTGTTTTACAGGCGAGGAATTCGCGTTCGCTCGAAAATCATGAAAAACTCGCGTTACAAGGCACTTTGCGTAGGTCGAATTCTCGATATAGCGCTACTGTATTTTTGTTTGTTCTTCTTGTAAACATTATTTATTTATTTATTTGGAATTAGTGGATATGCCCGGCTTCGCGCGGGTTAAAATGCAACACGCGAAATCGAAGAAGGCATTTTTTGGGACAACGTGTTAAGTTCAAACGGCGTGAAGGACAATGTAAAACCAAACTTAAATGTGTTATTTATCTGGAATGATTTTCTATAAAGCTGCGTTTCTACTTTTGAAAAAATAAAAACAGCAATATTATATCGTCGGCACCATGCTAAAATAACGATTGTGACAAATCGCGTTTTTGAAGTTCGAATTTTACAAATAAATAAAATGATACCTTCAAACGATTGTTTTACACTTAAAGATATCTATAACAATTTAAAAATTGAAAATAACCAAACACGTCAGGTGGAAAAAAAATTATATGCAGTGTTTTGGCTCTTCTGAAAAGATCCAATTTTCACATTCGTAATTTTAGCATGTTGCCGACGATATATTCAAGGGTAAATACTCACAACAGAAACATTTCTTAACTGTTTGGATCGAGAGACGCCTCAGAAAACCGCGCGAAGCAAAGACAATATCGCACGCAAAATTACATATTGGGGGGCGGTTGAAACAACTGTGGTCAGTTGAACCATCCCCCTTTTCGCATTGATGATGGGGCTTCATTTGTAATAGCCCCGAAATAGCTATTTGCTAGAGTTTTCAAGCTCTTTTTTAATATTTTTAAAATATTTTGTTTGTACTTTTGAACACGTTGTCTTATGTTTTTAACTTCATAAATTGTTCAAAGTTTTCGACTGCTTTTCTTACAAAGAACTCCCTTTCTTCTCTTTTTCTAATTGGTTTCTTGATGTGCTTAGTGAGGACACAATTTGTGAAATTTTTAGCGAAATTAAACGTGTAGATTTTGAGCCTGTACAGGACATACATACATAGGTGCATTCATACATGCATACAATTTTTATATTTACGAAAAAGATATTAAAGAACAAATAAAGTTCCGTATTTGGAGCAGTTTTTCGTCATTATTATCTTTTGCTAGAATAAAAAGTGGTTTGCAAGCGACCCCTCTCGCACCCCCCTTGAAACACCATTATTCTAGCTATTACCGGGTCAGCGCGGAAAATTGGATTGGAAAAGGTTGCCATCACAATAATGTAGTTGAAGACCGAATTGTCTAATGGTTCGCAAGTACCAGTGCGCGAGAAGTCATGCCGAGTCCGCCAAATGAGCTGCCCGTTATGAACCAGCTGAAAAAATAGTCATATTTGCTCCCGCTACTGTGCAGAAGCTCTGATCGCCCTTCTCCTCTATTTCATTTATGACAAAGCTGACAAAGCTCTGTCAACTTTCTTCCTTGCACAAGCTCAGAAAAGCACATTTTCTTCACTGATCTTGGCAGATATTTGGCGCGATAGTGTTCCCCTTTGCCAGATCACATAAATGATACTTTAGAACAGAGTTTAAGTGGATTTAACAATGTGAGCTTGAAGAGGTATGAACCAAGGATACACTAGATAGCGTTTTATACAGGCTTCTTCATTTGATCAAAATCCTTGGAATAAAAACGGACGTCCTTTTCCAGCGACATCTATCGAATTTTATGGTAACTAACATTTCTACAAATCAAATAATAAAAGACAAAATTAAAAGTTAATTTGTTGGCGACCATTTTACAATTTGGCATTCAATTCTATTTTAGTGTATTTTAACGTTATTTAATAGCTCGTTCGATTTGTTGGTTTATTCTGCATTTTAACGGCTTATTTTAATTAGTTAGTGAATTATTTTTCATTTTAATTGATTCTAATTATTAATTAACTATGAAACGACACTGGCACCGCAGAGCGATAAATGGCGATTTTGGAACGATAGTTCCATCAAAACTTTTGATGAGTTTAGATGGTCAAATTAATTTATTTGGCGATTTTTTTACGTTTTAATGGAAGTTCTCCGTAAAGCTTTTGAGAATATTTCAATAACCGAGATCTTTGGTAGTATGTACGTTTCAGTTATAGGTACGTTTTTTAACTTGGCGATGTATTTTCTTACCACCTAAGCGAAGATTAAAATTTTAAGCTTGCATTGTCGTCTTTTCTCTTATTTTGCATTTTAATTTAAATTTCAATGATAATAATGGCTCGATATATTTATTAAACTTGTTATGTTACATTCTAATGGAGCTTTTGAAGTTGATTTGGCGAGTTTTTTAATAAGAATTCTCACATTATTTCGCAGCTTTTTTTCAGTTGGCCCATTATTTTACTTTCAAGTATTAAACTTATGTGTGAAATTAAAAACAAAAAAGGGAAGATTTCGGTGATTGGAAGTCTGGTTATCTTTCACTATTGGCGTTAAATCTTTGTGTCCAATTTATGAGCGAGGGAAATATACTTCCTTCGCAAACATTAACTAAAGAGCAACAAAATAAAGTAATTATCGCCAAAAATTTGGCAACCACATCAGATTCCCAATTATCGAAATATTATCAATGTGTGAAATTTAACTTAAAAAGAACATTACCTTTTAATGTTGTGTAAATGAAAACAAAATTTTAAAGTTGGTCGTCGTAATATTGTAGTTTTGTTTATTTTTTTCTTAATTGTATTGCTCTTTAGTACCAAACGATTATATATGCTCATTTCGTTTTTACTAAAGAAATTAATATGTTTTGTTGTCAATCGTCTTTCCGTTGAACACCATCGCTTCATTAGTGTACATTTCATTCTGGGGCATCAAAATGAAATGTCTCTACGAATAGATTCGCCATTTATCGCTCTGATGGGTCAACGCTATCAAAATGAACATCTGAGCTTCTGCGTAGCAATTAAGATCGTGTGAGCAACAGTAATGAAACAAAATAGTAAATAGAACAATATTATTTCATTGCTACATTTTTATTTATCGGCTGCGAAGAAAAGCGTATATTTAATTAATGCAGAGATGTCAAAATTAAACGCCATTGCTCTATGTTGCTAATTTGAAGAAAGTAAACAATGAATGAATGTCGTATGACTGAATCATGAGTTGCGACCAACTTTACCTGAAAAGGGAATTTATTTTCCCTAAAAAGCAGTACTAAGAGGGCCTTCGGCATCAATTCACTCTGTACTCCACTTCAGTTAACTACATCAATATTTTTAACCCTAAAAGATAGGATACACGTCACTTTTTACAGCGGAAACAACATGCTAATAAATGTAAACAAACATTTGGGAGGTCGTTGTTCAGCGCTCTCTAGCGGGCAAATCTTTACCATTGATGTTTTGAGTAATGAAGAAGCCTGAAAACGCTATCTAGTATAGCCTTGGTATGAACCAAACAGGTTTCCCTCCTAATGTTAGAATCTTGCCTCTGAGCTCATTGTTGGCCAAGGCTTTCTTGAGTAAAAAAAAAACATCAAGATCTATCGAGGAATTATGCTTTTCATTCTTATACATTTGCGTGCCACTAACTCACTGGTAGCTAAGCACATTCTATTAAGAAGAAAGTGGTTACCTTAGTGCAAATTACAAATTGCAAATTTTTAATCCAACGTTTTATAGCACTGATACGCAGGGAAACTGCAGACACTTGTTTCGGCGTTACAAGGAGCGCCTTTTTCAATGCGAAAAATTGGGAGCTTATGGATGCACAGACCTCCGACAAATCCGCTTTTGTCGGAGCATTAGGGTGGGGCGAAGAAAAAAAACTTTTTCAGATCAACTTCTAATAGTTGCCAAAAGTTGTCTTTGGTGAAAGTTAGCTTTTGTGCAAAATTTGAGAAAAATCGGTTAATATCTTCGGGGGGCGCTGCGATCGCAAAGTTTTATCATAGTTTAAATCGGGATTTTATGGTTAAAATATGAAAAATAATGTCGTTAGCTAATCTCAGTGCATTTTTTTTACTCATAAGTTATATTCGTGCATTCAAAGCATATGATATAACTCACAAAAAATATTTTATACGATACATTTATATTTCAAGCATTTAAAAGAAAACAAAAAAGTGAAAAAAAAGTACTTTTTGGAAATATAAATATATCATATAAAATAATGTTTCTGAGTTATTTCATATGCTTTCAATGCATGGAAACATCTTTTGAGTAAAAAAAATGCAAAGAGACTAGCTAAAGGCATTCTTTTTGGTATTTTTAGCCATAAAATCCATAACAAAGTTATGGTAAAACTTTGCGATCGACGCGGCCCCTGAAGATATTAACCGATTTTTCTTAAATTTTGCACAAAAGCTAACTATCACCAAAGACAACTTTTGGCAACTATTAGAAGTTAATCTGAAAAACATTTTATTTTTCGCCCCACCCTACTGTGCACCCATAAGCTCAAAATTTTTCGCATTGAAAAAGGCGCTCCTTGTAACGCCGAAACACGTGTCTGCAGTATCCCTGGGTATTAGTGCTTTAAAACGTTGGATTAAAATTTGCAATTCACATTCTATTACTCTATTGCAATTTGTACAGTCATAGAAAAAAAAAACGAAACACTCTAATTATTCGGCTGCTATACATGATAAGAAAAAAAGAAAGGTGTCTTCTGACATCGATTAAAGTCTTCTTTAAAAATATGTGAGTTAAGTTTTGATAAGGGGCTATATATAAAGTGAAATGAACACTATGTCTGAATTTTCAAATGAGAACCCCTACATTTGGTTACATAATAAGGCACGGTGGGCCAAAGGTAAGCTGGGTACCAAGCGGCAAAACTTTATTACCAGTATAACAAAAGTTATGACATACCAACGATTTAGGGACCACCACATTTAAAATGCTACTTTCAAGGTCATAGTTTACAAAGAGTAGACAAGTCATATTTTTCGAAGAAATTAACGAAGCTAATCGCTATAGAACGTTTGCTGTTTGTAATTAGTTAAAAATTCTCGGGTTTTGGGTAAGTTAGAATATGTTTTGAAACCTAGGAGAGAAAACTCAACTGTAAGAGTTCAAAGGAAAAATGCAACATTCCATCTTTTTGATCAAACAAAGATAGATGCGCACTTTTCGCTACGCACTAACTCAGGCAGCACATACTTTCTGGAGAGAGGTTACGTTTTAAAAGTGTTTATATTTATATGAACTACTGTACTAGGATTAGCAATAATGCTAAAACCGTGACTCAGAATTAAAAAAATACCTCCAATTGACAGAGATTATTTCGAATAACCTTCCGAGATGTCACATTTTTCTGTGAAAATCAAGTATCCACGTAAAAAGTTTTCTGAATTACTGCATGTTGCATAAAAGCAGATTTCTCACTAATGGACAAAAAATTGGAACGTCTACCAGTTTTAAAATGTACTCAGAAGTTTTATTTACCGCTATCTCAAAACGCTAGAAACACTTTGCAACTAGTGCATAAGTGTATCCCTCTTTCGTGACATGGAATTTCCCTGCTGTTGTTTCAGTTTGCACAGTTGTATATGGGCCCTAAAATGGACAAAAAATGGATCTTTTAGCATATCTTAAAAACAACTGAATAATTTAAGCTACCATTTTGGATTCTCCTTTGAAACTACTTCTAGATGGTTTCTCCATCAAAATATTGTATGGTTCCAGATCATCATTTTTTCAAATATTAATTTCATAATTCATAAAAAATTCAACGTTTTTATTGTTGATTCATACTTTGATATAAAAAAACAATCTTTGCCGTACCTAACGTGGTTTAGGTATTATATGCACAAGTATAAAAAATATTTTTAACATTAAGGGACGGTTTTTTCTCAGTTCAATTGTGAAGTAACGACTAGAACACATTTAAAACGATTTGGAAAACAAAGTTAAATTAAGTTGCTGATTACAAATATGCGATAAAAAAGGGGGTTTTTCATAGAAAATCTTAAAGTTAATGCCAATTGTTTATATGAAGACGACCCCTTAACAACAATTTACCAATAGAAATTTGTAGATTACATTATTCCCGAAAAAATAACATATAACACGTGTCTCTAGTGTTAATGGCCTTTGAGTACGAGCGAGTCTTTCGTTTTTTTTTTTCTATGACTGTACAACTATTATAAATAACAGAACTTTTTCATGCATAAAGTGAAAACAAAAACATAACATATAAGTAGGGAACGCTTGATATGTCAGAATAATACAGTATTTCTCGTCACTGTTTTGCGTATTTTCTCCTCGTAGCTAGAAAGGCTCAAACCATTACCATGTCGAAAAATGGAAAAAGTGTTTCAATTAGACGATGTATTACGGTGGTATAGGAAAAACACAGTGTCCTATCTTTAAATAAGCAATCTGCTAAATCCCCAAACAAACAATCTGGACCTGTTTTCCAGAGGGTTTAGTTTTAAAATTATTACTAATCCTAATACAGCAGTTTATAAGCGAATTAGGAATGTTTGGACTTCCCCAAGGAAGATAAGTTCTGGCTACACCAGTTTCAGAATCACACACTTCTTTCGTATGATCCGCCTTATATATATTTTTTGCTATTAGGATTAGCAGTTCATGCTATTATTATTGGTACACATAATTGAATGATTCATTTCAGGAAAAGTACAGGAAAGTCTGAAGCGTAACCATAAGAGGATGACGTAAAAGTATGTTGCAAAGTGTTTCCGTACATCATTATGATTTTTTAAAGGAGAAAATGTTTCGACGCATACAAGAAAAAGGCGCGGGAGAACTTATCAAATTCACATTTCCTGCATTTCCCTCATTTCACTTTTAACGTTTTTTAGTTATGACATATATTTTTCTTCTTTTGTTTTATTCGGTGGGGGGGGGGGGGGTGAAGCAAAGATAAGAATCCTTGAACTCTATTTATTCATTCTTATGCAAACAAAAATCAAACATTGTAACATATTTCTGTTCGTAAAAATTAAGAATTTATTAAGCTCTGTTGTGAAAAATGAGGAAAACGTAGTCACAATTCACCTTCTGGGGGAGAGCTGAAAAAATTCCTTCGCAAACTTTTGTGTCAGGAATGGTGTTACTGTTAAAAAGTAAAATCTCCTGAAAGGGCTTGACCCATCCCCCGACCCACCTCTTCGCTGCGTCCCCAACATGCATCACCATGCATATGCAATGGATATTACTTTATTAGGATTGGTAACTTCGATCCAAAAGACAGCTTGTAGCAGGTAAAGACCCTCGTTTGGTATTTGCGCTCCTTTCACATGCATAGTCGAAAAAAGCTGGTTCAGTTTAAAAACAATAGTTCATATGATTTTTTTTCCAAATTTAAAACATAATATCTGAATTAATTATTTCAAAAAGGGCAAAAAATAAGTTAATGAAACGAAATATGCTCTTTATCACTCTGCGAGTCAGCGGCAGATGGCAGCACATACTGGCAACTGTTTCATCGAAGACAGATGAGGAATATTGCTCTGCTAGGATTGGTGGCGTGGTTCCAGAGCAGTAGCGGATTTTGTCACACACAGTAATTGCTGCTCCCGAAGTATCAATCTATACATACAAAATCAAAATTTGGTGACGTTACGAGCCGTGGGTCAAACGCTCTCCTGAAAAATTTACGCAACGTACGATTATGAAAATTGTTACAAAATTAGTCCACATACTGATCGTTTGCACTTCGTAGCCGACTTTTTTAAATTTTCCCTTGATTTTTTAAAATTTAATTAGAACTATATTACTCATAGCGTATTCCTCCATTTTTTTATACTATATGTAACATTACTTATGAATGCAACAGCCTCAAGAGTCAAATCTTAAGAACAAGAGCCGCTCGAGATAATTGATATTATTATTCAAATGCATTATTAGTTCAGTCATTTTTTAATTTTAGCATGCTTGGCCGCCAAAACAAGTGTAATTCATTCGAAAGTAAATCAGCTCGTTTATGACATTTTTTTTTTTCTTTTTGATGCATGTTTGCAGTTCAAATTTGTTACATCGCGCATATCTAAATGGATAGAGTGATCTTCATGCTTTAGTTATTAAATGAAGTAATTAAAAAATCCAATGTAATATTATAATTCACATCAAAATACCGACTCGAAACCATTGAGCTTGATGAAACACACGAGGTGTGTAACGGAACTGGAAGCTAATAGCTAAGCCTCTGTGCATTGAAGGATAAATAATGCTCTCGCCAAACTTTATGGGCTCCTGAAATCACGCCAAGTTACTTCGAAGGTTGCTAGGAAAATCGAGGAGTAGCAGACACGTAATAAAGCAAACACAAATAAGCAAGAAATAAAATTTCGCACTTGTGGGCTGCCGCTAACTAGATCACAGAACTGAAATACAGTGGAGCTCCTGTAACTCGACACGTTTTTACCTCTACAACCTCAGTAAATCGACATTTATTTTTCCAACTGTTAGTGGATGTCCTGTCCATTAAATTTATCGCACCGAGGGTCTTGGACGCTGATTTTTTGGTGAAAATTACTGACTGTAGAAAAACGTTAGAGCGTTATTGGTCGTTTTTGACTTTTAAAGACATTTTTTACATTCCAGGTTAGCCTTTTTAGCTACAACTTATATGTATGTGTTTTTTGTTGACTTTTTTACATCTTGCATACACAAGTTTCGTTTTTTACCTATATTTCGGATGATGCCTTAAATTCGCATTTCCGCAATAATTGTGCCACACTATTCCACGGATTATCGGTAGGCTACTGCATTTCGTGCATGACACATTTGATCTTGGCTTCTGTTGAGAGAAATTTGACGACAAATGAAAACCTGCAGTACAATCTTTCTGTAAAAATTCTCAATGACTGCTGGATGTTCAGTTTATGGACAATTTGGCATAGTTCTAAGTTGTGAAATTTTCAAAAAATGCTGCTTTAAAATGTAAAAAATCCACCATGAATTAAATAACATCATTAAGAAAAGAAATCTTCTGCACTCAACACTTATTAGTAATGTTAGTCATCAATCATTTTTGCATGTAATTTTTTTTAGAAAATAACAAACTAATATGTTTTAATTACAATAATTACGTTTCTTCAGGTTTAAGTAGTTTTCTGGAAAATCTTCGATAAAAAGTGCAGTTCTATTAATTAATTGATACTTCGAAAGCAGCAATTACTGTATACGACCAAATCCGCTATTGCTCTTCAACTACGCTACCAATCCTAGCAGAGCAATGTTCTTCATCTATTTTCGGTGGAATAGTTTCTAGTATGTGCTGCCATCTGCCGCTGACGCAGAGAACGATAAATTTTATATTCTGTTTCATAAACTTTATTATTCGTCTTGAAATAATGAATTCAGATATTATCTTTTAAATTTAAGTAAAAATCATATGAACTATTGTTCTTAAATTGATCTTATGTCCTTTAAGCGAGCAATTCTTGTATATATTTTCTTTTTCGAATCTCGAAAACGGCTCTAACGATTTTGATAAAATTTTGTAAAAATATTAAGGTTGGGTTTTTAAGTTCATCTACATCGGCGTTTTTCCTGGAAAAACTCGAATTCCAACAAAAAACCCCCGTTTTGTGTGTCTTCATTAAAAGTTTGAGAAGATTTCTTACGCTATTTTCTTTATGATTACCATTATTGTTACTATGTCATAGCAATCACGTTTTATTATAACAATGGATTTCATATTTAATTACATCAGCGTAAATTTAAATTTTTATGGTACTTTGCAAGAGCGTTTTGGTAACGTTAGAATTGTTATTGCTTTTGAACTGTTGGAGATTGATCGAAATAAAGTTATTGTGGTATGATTTTATGGTGCGCGTAGTTTAAATAAGGTTGTGATGATGATGTCTTGTCCAAATAAGGTTGTTTTTAATACACTTTTATTATGTAGTAGGTTTGTTTGTTTGTCAGTATGTATAACTCTGAATAAAAGATAAAATTCAACGTTCTTTGCAAACATAAAAGTATTATACTCAATACTATTATTAACACTAAAGGCTAAACTATGTTTCATTTTGATGTATTATAAGTGCATGTTAGCTTGAGTAACTCTAAAAGCGTATTTTTTTAGTTTTTTTTAAAACTATAATCTAATTATGTTTTAAATAAATTAAGGCTGTTTTAAATGCGTAATTGCAACCAAGGCTTAAAAATGCTTTTCAAGTATACCTAAATAAATATTTCAAAGTTTAGCAAAAAACACGATTTCACAAATCTCTTTTTTTTTTTTTACCGTGCGGGGGTCGGTCGTCAGGTACTATTATTTTAAACGCATAAGTTAAACTGATGTTCATTTTGCAAACAACTCGTGACATAGTTAATTTAGTTTACTATTGTTTTACTACACTGTATTCCTAATAATATAGCTCGCGTATTTAAAACATTTCAAGTAATTTGAACTCAGAAATCATTAATAATTGAAAGTCATGAAATTAATCTCAAAATTGACCGAATTCAAAATAAAATTATTTTTTTTAGGAAGGTAAAAACCAACATTTTGGCACGTCTATGTAAGTTACTATTAGAAATCTGTAAACGTTCGTGGATAAAAATGTACTTTTCAAGAAGCGAAACCCCGTATTTCTCTATTGTAAAGATAGGGAGAAAGGAGTGGAAGGAAGCATGAAGAAAGCGATGGAATTTCAACGAGATGCAGATGAGAAAAGATGTCGATGAGACAAGGTGATGTTCGAGGTCTCAAATAAGAAGCTATTGAAAAAAGCAAATTATTTGGACGAAGCATGTATTAGGGGTGAAGGAATGAATATTTGAGCGGTCTGTGAGACTGCACCTCCACTGCTACGGTTTAATAAGGTTTTTCATTATATATATATTTTTTTAAAACCAAGCTGTTGGTCTGATAGCTGTATTTTCCTTTAAATATCAATGCACAATGAATAGTTTTACTTTTGCATCATTAATTATATTAATAAATAACAATTAATAGTATTATAAGCAGTTGCAAATAAATAGCAATGTCCGAATGATAACGTATTCCCCATATCTTTCTGAAATCAGTTTCACATGTAATTATTTATTTGGAACGAGTCATTATGACAATTTCAAGTTATTATTACATAATTGCAACAAGTATTCATTGAACACACCAAATTTGACGTTCTTCCGCTCCACATTGTCAGCCGACATTCGCCGCTTCAATAACGGAAGGTAAGGTCTTCACTCCGGTGTAAAATTACTAAAATTATCACTTTCATTCCTGTTGTACTTTTCTACCTACTTCAGCAAGTTCTTGTAGTCCAAGCATTGGTGTTCATCCTGACTGACATCGTTCGTGCCTACATGCAAAACAAGAAAATCATAAATTAATGAAGATCAGAGAACAAACTTTCTTCGTCAGACGTTTGAAGTTTATGCCTGGAAAAGAACGTACATTAATTTCATGACCGGACAATTCAGATATTGTGAGAAATATTTTACCATAAAATCACCAGTAATTAATAGAAGCACGAAAATTAACAATATAAAATACAAATCAAAATAACGATATCAAAACATAAAGTACAGAGCACAGAAATGTCGGAAATAAACAATTTTTGCAACAACATGGTCGCCTCGTTCGAATCAAGAGTAAACAAATCCGTGATTGGTCAGTGCTCTAAATAAGCATTTCAGAATGTTGACATGAAGCTTGGCGAGGAGTACGTTTTGGCGATACTTTTGGCAGGTTTCCAATTAATTAGAGCTCCACATTAACGTAAAGCAGAAAAATTAAGAAACGTAAAACGGATTAAATAGTGTCCTTTTTGGTTTTGGTCGTATATTCCGCTCATGTGGAGCAGGGTCCTAAGAATCGATTACGCCACTTCCCTCAAAGTACTGTGGCAATTTAGCCGCTTTACAAAAATGGCTTCATTCATGCTATGCTACCCCACTGAGTTTTGAGGTAGCAGGCTTCACGAGAGATACAATCGTAACTATACTCATTTAATTCGGCGATTGTCCGATCCTATATTTAAAACGCTTGCGTTTCTTTTGCTACTGGAGGCAAAAATGAACTGCCGTGCACTAATCTGGAAACTATGCTATAGTGGAATAGTGAAAAAAGTTTAAACAACAAGCAATCAAAACAGCATTGTAGAACGTATTTCTGGTCTCATAAATTATTTGCCTTCATTAACTTGTTATCGAACGAAATTTTTAGGAGTAGTCGCTAAATTTAAGCGAGTGTCGTAGTGAGCGATGACCGTAATGACAGACAAAAAATTAAACGGGTAATTACCTCAATGAACATATTTTGTATTTCGCCATTGTTAATCAAAATCATTTCCGATTGAGCTATTTTCCAGTGCGTTTACAGCATTTTAAAGCTTTAGTTTGATCCATTCAATAGCGTAGTTTAATACTTAAATTCCAAACCGTTTGTGAGTGCGTATGCAGGGCCGTATCACACACACTCCAGTGTTCTCAGTGCTTAACACTACACGTGGTTTTTCATTTTAGATGGATGAGCGAAAAAAAATGAAAGATGAATAACTAAATTTTGAATCAATAAAAATATTATTGATTCGTTTTATCCCAAATATAAATTACTTAACTAACGAACAAAAAAAATTTTTTTTTTATGATTTGTCTGCGTGCGTCGTTGCCTCCCGTGACCTTTCATTGGGGCACTCCTGATCTTCACTAATGTATGAGATAAGGCTTTCCTACCGCCCCCGACCAAAACACGTCCTTTCAAGCCAATTTCAAAATATATCCACCCTCCCTTACTGCCCAAAACATGTTCACCTTCCCTCAACATCTTCCCACCGCCTACCGGGGGGCGATATTGACCCCATTAAGAACCACGACAATTGGAACCGTGCAGTCTTAATCCCTGCCAAGTTTCCGACGGATAAGTTGCAACCAGGTTTTTATATCAGGAAATGGTGATAACTAACTGAACCCACATCAAAGTCTGCTCCACAAGACATTCATTCCATCGGAGATCACAGGCGGAACGCCTAAGCGCTCCAAAAGAAACCCATTGTCATTGTCAATCATAGTCCGTAATTCATATCACGCTTAGCTGTTCTTCGCGAGTTATATCGCTCACGGAACAGGCGGCCCTAGCAGCATCATCTCATCGGCCGATGATCAGCCATTCATCGAAACCCGATGAAATATAGCTCATCTTATTTTCATCGGGAAAGTTGATCGGAAAGATATCGATTTCCGATGAAAAGTAGCTCATCGAAAACCGTGCTCGGATACTGATCAGAACGGGACGAAATCTAAATATTTGTTCCTCGGGAGTACCTAGGGCGTAACCCTTTACCTCCCTAGTCGAACGTTGGTGAAAATGTGCTCCCGAAGAGGGGAGCGGCTAGCTGTAGTAAACGCCAATCAGAGATTGGCTGAGAGATCCCTGGGAGAATCCGAGGGAGATCAAAAGTAGGAACATTGCGGAGGAAAAGTTAAACAGAGAACTTAGGGGGGAGAAAAAGAATACTTGGCGGCATGGGCAAACAGTCCAGGCTTAGTCCAGATCGAAAAAGATCTGGGCAAGTGCGAAGAGCTTATCAGCATTACTTGGGGCATTTTTAATGGAGGGCAGAGCATTCTTAATTTTATTGAAAATTTTTGTAACGTCAAAGATTTGATTAATTTCCTGGACAATTGCCAAAATTTCTTTAATATTAAAAGCCTCCATGGGCGGGTGGGTAGGGGATGGATCAGGGGGGGCACTTGAAGTGTTCCCGGCAGTAGCTCCGGCGAAGGATAATCCTTCCCTAATATTATTTCTCTTAAATATAGGCCTGTCAAGGCTAATCTTAGGTCTGGGTAAGGCCTTGCAGCCCCGATAGGAGGCTGCATGGTTTTCGCCGCAGTTTGAGCACCGGGCCTGTCCTTTACTGGGACGACAACTTGCTTTGGTGTGTTCCCCACCATGTCATCGTGCGTTACAGGATCAGTTTACGAGGAGTTTGTTGATCGGCCGAGCAAAATCCGATGAGTTGATGCTACTTGGGGGACATGAGAAGTCGCAAAAAAAGGAAACAATGTAGCACACTATTTTTGATTTGTAAAACTATCAGCCTATTAGGTAACTGTTATATTGAGAGGCTGAAACAATTGTTTAAAAAATAATTTAAACCTTCGATATTTTTTGGCGACCACTTTTCAGTAGCTGCCAAAGCTATTTTTCATGAAAAGAGTACTTTACGAAGAAGCTTAAAACTTTTATTTATAAATATATCAAAATGATTAAAAAATTATTTGATTGAGCAGAAAATGAAATAAATTTCTCTTTCAGTCATTTTTCTGACAATTGTTAACAAATTTGAGAAAAATTGGCTCAAAAGTAGGATTTTTCATGCGAAATTTTATTTTTAGCATAAACATAGTAATAGAAGGAATTAAGATTCATCCTTACTTTTTTTTCTCGAATAGATATCTCATAGGCACGCCATACGACTTTGAACGAATATTTACAACACTTGACCTCCTTAAAGACTTTACCATATAAACAAAGAAAAAAGAGCCCATTTCAGTTCAAGAGGTTGCCTGATATTCCCATTCAGGCGGTAAAAATTCAAAATATTGGAGCGTATTAGGTATGTAGCAGCTTTTTTACATGTAACTCACATTTAATATTTTTTTCCGAAATTCTCGAATTTCAGGCCTCTTTTTAGAACGTAACTTATAAGCTCACAGACTTAAAATGTTAGCCTGTTTTCCAGAGGGCTTAGTTTTAAAATTATTACTAATCCTAATACAGAAGTTTATAGGAGCATTAGGAATGTTTTGACCTCCCCCACGGCAGATAAGATCTGGCTACACCAGTGACAGAATCACACGCTTCTTTCGTATGATCCGCTTTTTATATTATTTTATTATTTGATGTCAGGATTAGTAGTTCGTGCTATTATTATTGTCACATATAACTGAATTATTCATCTGAGAAAAAGTACAGGAAAGTATGAAACGTAACCATAAGAGAATGACGTAAAAGTATGCTATGGAATGTTTCTATATATCATTATTATTTTTTAAAGGAGGAAATGGTTTGAAGTAGTCCAGAAAAAGGCGCCGAGAACTGGTCAAATTCATTCGTAGACTGGTGACTGTCTGGTTGTCCGCCGGACTGGTTACCGAGAAAAAGTGGGCGGAGCTACGACGAGACTCGATGTTAAGTGAGTGACGTTCGCATTGGTCGAAATACATCGAAAAATATACATATATTGCTGTAAAGTTCAGTTTTAATTTAATCACCAACATATTGTTATTTATTACCAAAACTTTTACTGTTTTATTCAGTACTAATTTATTGCTATGTATAAAATGCATTTGATTTAAAATTTTGGTAGTATGAAACATCACTAATATACCACCTAACATTTACACTATTTCATTGGATGGTACTTTTATGAATAAAGTCTAAATATCCTTTGAGTTTCGCAATGGCAGAATTAAAATTTCTTACTGCATAAATCTATGATTGAGTACACATTTAATAGTTCTACAGTAGATACAGAAAACAAATTATAAAGGTCATTTGATTTTTTAAAAAAAAAAAAGAAAAAAGAGAGAGAAAGAGCATAACAAAAGTTTTACATGACGTCCTATATTTTTTCTTACAAATCCCTCGGTATTTTAATTTTTTTTTTGCACAATATATTAACACACAAAAACGTGTTTGTAGGAATGCATATATTTTAGAAAAAATTAATTTCAGTTTTAGCAGATAGTCATTTTCCTATACTAGGAAAAATTTAAAATATGTATTCATTATAAGAACATTTTTTTAAAGTAAATCAAAATCAACTTTTTATGTTGTTTTTAGACTCTTAACTGACACTTATAATTTGTATTCTAAAATAACCTTTCTCATGCTAAGAAAAATTCAGAGAGAAATAAACTAACAACAAATATTACTAAGTAAAAAATAGAAAAATCAACTCTAAATAAGACACTATAACTTAATCAATCTGACCTAAATCACAATTAAAAAGGTTAAACTAAACGTAAATAATATATTATTAATTACAAAAATAGCGTAAATAGCCAGAGCAAACTAATTTTGATCGGCCAACTCATGTTAGCAAAACAGCTATCATAGTCGACACGTGACATCCGGTCTGCGGCCCTCTAGCGGTGAAGGGACTCCATTGAATGATTCATTTCAGGAAAAATACAGGAAAGTCTGAAGCGTTCCCATAAGAGGATGACGTAAAAGTATGTTACAAAATGTTTCCATACATCATTACGATTTTTTAAAGGAGGAAATGTATTGACGCAGACAAGAAAAAGTAGCGAGAGAACTTATCCAATTCATAAACTGGTGAGTGTCTGGCTGTCCGCCGGACTGGTTACCGAGAAAAAGTGGGCGGAGCTACTACGAGACTCGATTTTAAGTGAGTGACGTTCGTATTTTCGAGGATTCCAACCATAAGAGGAGAGACTTGACTCTTTACTTGCAGGATTATTATGTTTTCTCAGCCTGCATTTCATTCATTTCACTTTTACACGTTTTTTAGTTACGACATATATTTTTCTTCTTTTATTTTATTGGGGGGGGGGGGGGGTTGGAGCAAAGGTAAGAATCCTTGAACTTTATTTACTCATTCTTATGCAAACAAAAATCAAACATTGTAACATATTTCTGTTCGTGAAAATTAAGAATTTATTAAGCTATGTTGAGAAAAATGAGGAAAGATTATTTTATTAAAAAAAAAACGATGAAATTAAAGAATATGGTATAATGAATTCATCCAGAGGTAAAGTATGGAATTTCAACCCAGATCAAATGAAATTTAAACAAAAATCAACTGAACATTTTGACAGAAGCATAGGTCCACTTTTTCGCCACTTTAATCGCATTCGCGTACATTACTTAACTACCACATACTTATGTAATAGTGCAAACATTTTATTCTTAAATTTCAATGTTTTTTCTGAAAAATGCAAAATATACAGTGACTCATCATTTTACCTATCGTTTCTGCACCAACTTCAAAATTTATGTTTAAAATTTGTGCCGGATTGCTTTTGAAGAATAAAAATTATTTTTACTTCTGAGAGCAATTTTCAACTGAAGTTCTGAAATCTGATTGATTTTTTTTTTTTTTTTCAAATTTTTCCCCATTGTTTTTAGTGCAAATGTAAGGCAAGTAATGTGGGGCAAACGCAATAGTTACGATAGCTGACCTATTTCAAAATGAACGCAACGGAAATATGTTCTGAAAGTTATTGTACATAAAGATTGAATAATGTATTTTGTATGACAACTTGCATTGAAATATTATTTTTCATTTTTGGCAGTTATTTTGCACCCTTCAAAAAAAGGTAGAAAGTTTCCACCTTAAAAAACCATAGGGCAATGTGAAAAATGCATTATCTTTACCATGAAAAATGTTCTATTTTATGATTAACAGTAATTTGCATCAAATAGACATGTAAACAAACGAATAAATGACTTATCGATGGAAAATAAACGGATAAATAAATATGCAAATTAATGAACTCATTAATTCATGAGAAAGAGGAATGAGTGAGAATAGAATAGAAAACGAATAAGAAAATAAGTGAACGAATGAATAAATTAGTTAAATAATAGGTAAAATAATGTAAATTAATTAATAAATAAATACCTTCGTGATTTAAAAAATGAATGCCAGAGTAAACGAAATGAACTATTTCACTTTGCCCTGCGTGCACTTGACAAATTTCATTGAACATTTAAAATCAAAATTCGCTTAATATAAACGAAATAAGTACTGTACTGGATACCAGTAGATCTCAATTAATCTTTAAAATGATAGTTACAAAAAAATTAAAAGTATCAAAACACATTTTTTTTTTTTTTGAAAAAAGACGAATATTACAATAAGTGTATCAAATTTCGAAAAGGACTTGAATAATTTTTTTCGGTGATCTTTATATCTATCTAGTTGTTGACAGGAATAGATTGTTTGTCCGGGGACTTGTTAGAACATGCTAGATAGGTGGCGCTGCAATCTGAAAATACTTTACCATTTCAATTTGCCCCCACATTCCATCATTTGTGTTACCATCTACATTTTTTTTTTTTTTTTCAGATTTTTCTCTTCATGTTAACTGGTTAATATATCGTTGGGGAATGCAAATCCTAAAGAGAACATTTTAGTTCTAAAAAATTTGACCGCGCATTATCAGAAGAACAATTTTCCCAACACAAAAGAACTTTAAATATATAACATACATTATTCAGGTTCGATAAATAATTATGATACTTAGCTGTATATGATAGAATCACTTGTTCAGGCATAAAGGAGACAGTTGTAAACTCATAGCGCTTTATTTCGCTGAAATACAACATTCGAAAATCTGACCTCACGCATCTTGCATGACAAGCAATAAGCTCTAGCAGTTGGGCAAGTGGCGCGTGCTTTTAAGGCAACAAACTGGTACTTCGTTACAGCGCCACCTGCCAAAGCATCAATTCAAAATAATTGTGCAAATTATAAAATTAATAATTAAATAATATGGTTCAAAATCTACTCAGTTCGAGCAGTTTCTCAACAATATCGTTTGTTCACATGTGCCCATGTGCCCCCTTCTCCCCTAATTGCAACAGAATATTGGGAGCAATAGTAAAGTAAATCTCAAAATTAATGTTATCTAAGCACAAATTTGCGAAAGTAGTGCATGCACTTGTTAGGGAACCCCTACTTTAATTAAGAGAACTTTTTAATTTTTTCTTATCTAAATTTTCTGAAGTTCCCTGCGCCCTCCTTTCTCTCAGGCTCCGCTCAGCCCCCTCTGGAAAGATTTGTCTGCATGCGCCGTTGCCTGCCGGGCACTCCTGATCTGCACCAATCTATGAGAAGAGGCTTTTCTACCGCCCCGCCCAAAACACGTCGTCTCAAGCCAATTTCAAAATATATCCACCGCCCCCTTACTGCCCAAAACATGTTGCCCTCCCCTTAACATCTTCCAAATGCCCACCGGGGGCGGTATTGCGCCATTTAACCCTGCTAAGCTTCCGACGAATAAGTTGCAACCAGGTTTTCGTATCAGGGAATGGTAATAACAAACTGAACCGCGACTTCTCGATGACGACAATACTTCTTCAGATTTCGCGCACAACTGTTCTTCGCGATTTAAATCGCTCGAGGAACAGAAAGTCATGAGAAGCCGCAGGAAAGGAACACGATATTGCGCATTATTTTTTTGTTTTTAAAAATTATTAGCCTATTAGCTTACTGTTATATTGAGAGGTTGAAACAATGGTTTAAAAATATTTTAAACCTTCGATTTTTTTTGGCGACCACTTTTCAGGCGCTGCGAAAGCGATTTTTCATGAAAAGAGTACTTTACTAAGATATTTAGAACTTTTTTATTTATGAATATATCAAAATTATTTAAAACCATTTGATTGAGCAGAAAATGGCCTAAATTTCTATAACAGTCATTTTTCTGACAATTATTAACAAGTTTGAGAAAAATTGGCTCAAAAGTAGGATTTTCACCTCAAATTTTACATTTTTAGCATAAAAATAGTAATGGAAGGATCAAACCATTACCATGTCGAAAAACGGAAAAAGTGTTTCAATTAGACGATGTATTACGGTGGTATAGGAAAAACACAGTGTCCTATCTTTAAATAAGCAATCTGCTAAATCCCCAAACAAACAATCTGGACCTGTTTTCCAGAGGGTTTAACTTTAAAATTATTACTAATCCTAATACAGCAGTTTATAAGCGAATTAGGAATGTTTGGACTTCCCCAAGGAAGATAAGTTCTGGCTACACCAGTTTCAGAATCACACACTTCTTTCGTATGATCCGCCTTATACACTGCGATGCAAAAGTTTAGACAAAATGCAAATATGTGAATAAAAAGAAAACTATTCAACGAAATGCTTTCAAAGTTCTACTGCAGGTACACAATATGGTCCCAAATACGTGTCTGGAGTTCTTATAACTATAACTGGAATCAAATTTTGGATATTACAAAAGACATTTTTTTACATTGTTGCAAAAGTTTAGACAATAGTCAGATTTTATGCAAATATACCTTGAAATGTGATTGGTGGAGGAAATGCGGGACTGTATTATTCATTTATAAAGTGCAGAGATTGCTGAATAAATAATCAAAATCTCAAAAGCTCTTTAGCTCTCGTTTAAAGAAGATGAGAAAGTTTGGAAGCCGAAATTTGAAAATGAACCTACTTTATTAATTTTTTGTCTTTTAAATCGGCTCTAGTATGGTAGTACATTGTTTTTTACTTTGTGGAGAGCAAATTCAGACATGCGTATCGATCAAAAAGTCCAAGAAAAATTATATTTCTTAAGGATGAAGGAATTGAAAAAACGGCTCAGACTGACGATTCGCCCTTAATCCTACAAAACTTCAACTTGGGTCAAAAACTGCACGTGGCAGCATAAGTAGATGAACAACTGAATCGGAATGCATAAAAAAACAAAGAATTGTGCCTGAGCCTTTTCAGACAGAGTGTCCCAAATAAGCCAGATTTTATTGGTAAAAGCAGCACAGCATATGATCATTGGATATTTCTCAAGTCCCGCGAAAAAAATTATAATCCATCTAGACCATCCCAATTTTAATAATTTTTATCAAAGAAAGTACCATTCATTTTTTAGTCACGATGATACATATGCTGCTTTTCACATTAAAATCTGGCTTATTTGGGACACTCTGTCCGAAAAGGCTCAGGCACAATTCTTTGTTTTTTTATGCATTCCGATTCAGTTGTTCATCTACTTATGCTGTCACGTACTGTTTTTGACCCAAGTTGAAGTTTTGTAGGATTAAGGGGCGAATCGTCAGTCTAAGCCGTTTTTTCATATCCTTCATCCTTAAGAAATATAATTTTTCTTGGACTTTTTGATCGATACGCATGTCTGAATTTGCTCTCCACAAAGTAAAAAACAATGTACTACCATACTAGAGCCGATTTAAAAGACAAAAAATTAATAAAGTAGGTTCATTTTCAAATTTCGGCTTCCAAACTTTCTCATCTTCTTTAAACAAGAGCTAAAGAGCTTTTGAGATTTTGATTATTTATTCAGCAATCTCTGCACTTCATAAATGAATAATACAGTCCCGCATTTCCTCCACCAATCACATTTCAAGGTATATTTGCATAAAATCTGACTATTGTCTAAACTTTTGCAACAATGTAAAAAAATGTCTTTTGTAATATCCAAAATTTGATTCCAGTTATAGTTATAAGAACTCCAGACACGTATTTGGGACCATATTGTGTACCTGCAGTAGAACTTTGAAAGCATTTCGTTGAATAGTTTTCTTTTTATTCACATATTTGCATTTTGTCTAAACTTTTGCATCGCAGTGTATATATTTTTTGCTATTAGGATTAGCAGTTCATGCTAATATTATTGGTACACATAATTGAATGATTCATTTCAGGAAAAGTACAGGAAAGTCTGAAGCGTAACCATAAGAGGATGACGTAAAAGTATGTTGCAAAGTGTTTCCGTACATCATTATGGTTTTTTAAAGGAGAAAATGTTTCGACGCATACAAGAAAAAGGCGCGGGAGAACTTATCAAATTCACATTTCCTGCATTTCCCTCATTTCACTTTTAACGTTTTTTAGTTATGACATATATTTTTCTTCTTTTGTTTTATTCGGTGGGGGGGGGGGGGGGTGAAGCAAAGGTAAGAATCCTTGAACTCTATTTACTCATTCTTATGCAAACAAAAATCAAACATTGTAACATATTTCTGTTCGTAAAAATCAAGAATTTATTAAGCTCTGTTGTGAAAAATGAGGAAAGCGTAGTCACAATTCACCTTCTGGGGGAGAGCTGAAAAAATTTCTTCGCAAACTTTTGTGTCAGGAATGGTGTTACTGCTAAAAAGTAAAATCTCCTGAAAGGGCTTGACCCATCCTCCGGCCCACCTCCTCGTTGCGTCCCCAACATGCATCATCATGCATATGCAATGGATATTACTATATTAGGATTGGTAACTTCGATCTAAAAGACAGCTTTTAGCAGGTAAAGACCCGCGTTTGGTATTTACGCTCCTTTCACATGCATAGTCGAAAAAAAACTGGTTTCAATTTAAAAACAATAGTTCATATGATTTTTTTCCCAAATTTAAAACATTTTATCTGAATTAATTATTTCGAAAAGGTCAAAAAATAAAGTTAATGAAACGAAATATACTCTTTATCACTCTGCGAGTCAGCGGCAGTTGGCAGCACATACTGGCAACTGTTTCATTGACGACAGATGAGGAATATTGCTCTGCTAGGATTGGTGCCGCGGTTCCAGAGCAGTAGCGGATTTTGTCACACACAGTAATTGCTGCTACCGAAGTATCAATCTATATATGCAAAATCAAAGTTTGGTGACGTTATGGGCCGTGGGTCAAATGCTCTCCTGAAAAATTTACGCCACGTACGATTATGAAAATTGGTACAAAATTAGTCCACATACTTATCGTTTGCACTTCGTAGCCGAATTTTTTAAATTTTCCCTTGATTTTTTAAAACTTAATTAAAACTATATAATTCATAGCGTATTCCTCCATTTTTTTGTACTATATGTAACATTACTTATGAATGCAACAGCCTCAAGAGTCAAATCTTAGGAACAAGAGGTGCTCGAGATAATTGATATTATTATTCAAATGCATTATTAGTTGAGTTATTCTTTAATTTTAGCATTCTTGGCCGCCAAAACAAGTGTAATTCATTCGAAAGTAAATCAGCTCGTTTATGACATTTTTTTTCTTTTTGATGCATGTTTGCAGTTCAATTTTGTTAGATTTCTTACGCCATTTTCTTTATGATTACCATTATTGTTACTGTGTGATAGCAATCACGTTTTATTATAACAATGGATTTCATATTTAATTACATCAGCGTAAATTTAAATTTTTATGGTACTTGGCAAGCGCGTTTTGGCAACGTTAGAATTGTTATTGCTTTTGAACTGTTAGAGATCGATCGAAATAAAGTTATTGTGGTATGATTGTATGGTGCGCGTAGTTTAAATAAGGTTGTGATGATGATTTCTGTTCCAAATAGGGTTGTTTTTAATACACTTTTATAATGTGGTGGGTTTGTTTGTTTGTCAGTATGTATAACTCTGAATAAAAGATAAAATTCACGTTCTTTGCAAACATAAACATATTATATTGAATACTATTATAACCACTAAATTCTAAACTATGTTTCATTTTGATGTATTATAAGTGCATGTTAGTTTGAGTAACTCTAAAAGCGTATTTTTTATTTGTTTTTAAAACTATAATTTAATTATTTTTTAAATAAATTAAGGCTGTTTTAAATGCGTAATTGCAACCAAGGCTTAAAAATGCTTTTCAAGTTTATCTAAATAAGTGTTTCAAACGTTAGCAAAAAACACGATTTCACAAAAAAATACTTTGGTTCGTCAAATCGTTGTTTTAATATTGTTGGTATATCAATAATAAACATAAAACAACATTAAAAGAAGTGACTGTGACTAAGATCTGCACTAGAACTACTGTCTGAAGGACTGCAGTCTATATTTTAGTTGTTTTTCCATTGCACCTCAGTTTCTTCAGATCATCTAGTCCCGGATGTCTTAGGTCTTAGAATTATTTTGGTGCTTTGTAGTTACAGGGATACTTTGTCATCACTCGAACAATAGCATGTATTAAGTTATTTCTATATTTTTTAACCCAGAAAATGGTTTTTATGAATTGTTTTCAATGTTTCAAAATATTTGATTTATAAGTGATTAAAGCTTTATGTTAGAAAAAAAACATTAGTGATACTGATATTCCTTGAATTGCATTTAACTTAGTTTCTATTATTTTACTATAGCATAGATATTTTTCGCTTCGAAAAACTTTTAAATTTCAGTAGTAGCTTTTCGAAAACGTACGAAACGATGACTGTTTAGAGTGTCATTTATTATTATTATTATTATTATTATTATTACTTTTGAGTTAGTGCCTTGAGTTACAGACGTAGCTTTTCGTTTTATAGTTTCGTGCTGATGCCTGATTCTGTGAAAAAAAAGTTGGTCAACCGCGATCGATAGACTTTTGTTTTATTTCCAAAGAACCTGGGAGTCTTATGCATCGAATAACTGTTGAGTAAAATATGATAAATCTTTGTAAAAAAATGGAATTTGTTTATTAAGTATATGCGCATATACCTTTTTTTTTTCTTTTAGTAGAAAAAAGAGCGCTTTCACCACGTTTCGTTAAATCGTATTTGTTAGTATAACATAATTTGTTAGTATAATATTTCTAACGCTTAATCTCATACTATCCTTAAAGTCATTTAAATTTATAGTTTCAATTGCAAAATTTTCTGCACTATTCTTGCCCTTATTCATACTCCAAACATTATAATGTGTTGTAACTTTGATAATATAATGTATTTAACGTAGCACTTAAATACAATTATTGTAGACAAATATTTTTTCGCTTACTTATGCGGAGACGTAAATGCTGTTATTACAATCTAAACTACGTTCTAAAACGTTCGAGCGCTAATATTTTTATAACAGTAATACAAGGCTGATAAACAAGGTTTACAAATAAATTTAACAACAGGCGGTGGTTAAAAAGTACCCCCCCCCCCCCCACACACACACATCCGAAAGAAAATTTTCTCTGATTTTAAATTCATCGTTTCAGACAAAAAGTCCACAGTTCCAAGACACATTACTGATATTGCCGGCAAGATCCGGGTATAATCTTTTGTACTCTCATTTGTCAACATATCTGGTACATCAAAATATAACTTAGAGGGCGGATACTTGTGGAGCATTTTTTGCTGCCCTAATAACTTTTAGTGTTATGGTGTAAAATTCATTAATTTTTAATGTAGTTAAAAATATATTTAAAATTCGTACTAAATGTACGGCCCTTTAAGAGAATAATGTGCTTGGATGACACAATGACAATATATAAGCAAAAAATTTTTTAAACAACAGAGACAACAAGTAGCCAAAGTCCTTTATCTCCCTTCTAAAGCATCATAAAATTTACTATTACAATCCGTGTACTTCAATCCTTTATAGGAAATATTCCAAGAACTAACTGTCTAAATTAGGCATGGTTTCTTATTTCGTAGATATTTCAGTTGCCAAAAAAAAAATATTTTGCCAAAAAAAAAAAAAAAACGAAGTTGAAATTTTGATTTTTGTCCAGCTAGATTTAAAAAATCGACCACTGTGGCTCGGTCGCCAGGTACTATTATTTTACACGAATAAGTTAAACGTTTGTTCATTTTGCAAACAACTCGTGACATAGTTAATTTAGTTTACTATTGTTTTACTACACTGCATTCCTAATAACATAGCTCGCGTATTTAAAACATTTCAAGTAATTTGAATTTAGAAATCATTAATAAATAAAAATCATGAAATTAATCTCAAAATTGACCGAATTCAAAATAAAATTATATTTTTTAGGAAGGTAAAAACCTACATTTTGGCACGTCTATGTAAGTTACGATTAGAAATCTGCAAACGTTCGTGGATAAAAATGTACTGTTCAAGAAGCGAAACCCCGTATTTACCCCTGTAATGTTCGAAAAGATGACAATGACAATGGAAGTGCTTCTGGAGCGCTTACGAATAACGCCTGTAATCTCCTGTGTATTAATGTCAAGTGCAGCTGACATTAGTAAGGTGTAACATTCAGAAGGAGTAAGATGGAAGCTGATTGGGCAAAGCCCAAGGAAGCAGTGGTGAGTCAAGATTGGTCGGTTGTTAACCCATTAACCGCCGAAACTCGAAATCATTTTTTGTTTTTGATAGAAATCATAAAAGTTGTTATTTTGAACCCATACAATAGTATTATGCTGCAAAAAGAACAAAATTTCACTTACATTTAGAAATATAGGGTGTTGCGTTGACGCAACGTCAGCGGAAAAGAGGTACGGATGCTAAGTAGTTTTATTTAATACAATTCCGCAGTTTCAATGCGTTTTAGACAGGTAAAATCGGTATGAGCTTTGATATGGTTTTAAAACGTGCAGAGAACTTTAGAAGAAATTGAAATTTGTTTTAAAAAAATCAATCTTCACAAATTTAAAATTTAACAAAAAATTGATTATCCAAGGTTATCCATGATAAACTTCGTTGCAATCGGGTTGGAGAGCAATATCACAAGCATTGCAACGATAAACAGTTGGACAATGGTAATGGGGCCGGGGTCAGCCCGATCAGTAAGGCGTCAGACTCGTAACCGGAGGGTCCCGGGTTTGATCCTAGCCGATCAAAGATCCACCGTTGTTACTAATGGTGGCTGGGCGACGCAAAATAAGGGTCGTGGTCACAAAGTCCTCCAAGTGAAACGATGCTTCCAGGGGTACAACCCAGTTGTTTGCTCGTCCCTTGATCTGGTTCAAAAGAACAGAACGCTTTGAGCTAAATCGGGCTTCCACCTTAATGGTGCTCGTAAAAACGGAAGCCGTACTTATTCCACGTTAAATCGGGTAGATCGGTCTACTCGGGCTCGTTTATCCGAGTGGTTTCAGAAACAACACAATGGCAATACTTGCACCGTATTCTTTCGTTATTTGTAAACCTTGCTGTAAAAAGCCCCCCAGATACTGGCATTGGTAAGCTGAATGTGCTTGGCCGCCCTGTACATATACTTTTCTTGTGTGAATTATTATCAAAGGGGGGGGGGGGCACTGTAAAAACTTAAGTGCAACCTCTCGTCTAAAATCCAACAGTGACTTTCTATTTGCTTCTTCAGATAGTCATGAAAGTTTCCAAGCATTTGTTTGCACAACATCAATATAATTTGAAAATATTGAGCACCATTTTTTCTCTCTGACTCCAATTCTATAATTTGAAACTAAATTATCGCACAAATCAACATTTAATGTTACATTGCTCAATGATGCAAAGCTGAGGAACAGAAACATTTTTCTTCTGAATTCTGGAGTAGCGAGAAACGATCTTTACAAGGCTCAATTTTACCGTAAGTAGAACCTCGAATCATCATCATCAAATTTTTCATTTATTTATTTATTTATTTTCAAAAACCTGTTCGAATGCTTCTTAAGCTAAGATATCTTGTTCTGGGCATTTCAAAAGGCGGAGACGAAAAAAAAAGCTTGCACAGTCAAAACGCACAGAATAAAAAATAAATGTATGACTTTCGGAAGAACAGTTGAGGCAGGCAGTCTGACTACCCCTTTTTCGCTGACGATGCGCTCACGCAACACCTGCTTTTGCTTTCCTTCCCTCCCCCACATAATCATTTTCTGAGCGGATTTTTTTTATCAAAGTGACCTTAACTAAGAGTATTTCACATATAAACCCAAACTTTTTTTCTGTTTTAACTTTTTTGATAGAAAAACAGATCACAAATTTTAGCAAAAAAACCCGCGTTAGAACCACAATTTTTATTACATATAAAAAAAAAATGTTTGAGGCAATTTTTTTACTTCACATGTTTATATGGTTGTTCTTAAACCTAAAACTGAAATCAGTACAAAAATTAGTTAAATAGCGAATTTTTTATGATTTTTTAAAATGACCGTTGCGTCAACGCAACACCAGCGGGTAATGGGTTAAGCCGGCGATGTTGTGCCGCGACGAAGCGCCGCCTAGCGCCAAGAGAGGGAAGGTGCCAGTTCCTCTTCTAAGCCATGGGAGAAAAAATGGGTCTTACACTTCTGTCAGAGCTTTGGGTATCAATTAATTAAAAGGATTAACAATTAAATTTTACGGATAAGTAAATAAAAATATAAAAAGGAGAATAAATTTACATTATCGCGGGAAGGGTGTTGGGTAAAAAGCAAGAAGAGCTCTTGGTCTTCGCCTGTGTATCGGATCGTTGTGATCGTAAGAAGGTAGCTCATTAAGGAGCGGATTTTCCACAAACTGGATTTTGTCGTAGATTTTTTGCGAAAATTTAAACATGAAGCATTTGAGCGAGTGAATGCGCTGTTCACTCTTTATGGCTTCGTTCCGAATAAACCAAGGGAATTAGTGATTTGCCTGAGCATTAGGTGCTGGCTTGAGGATAAAATTTGGAAGTCGGTGACAGCTTTCATGCACCAAATGGGGCAAGCGTAGGTCAGTAATGGTCTGAGATATAACTTGCAGATCGGAATTTGTTGTTGATGCTTAGGCACGAGCGCCTGTTTATGAGAGAATTTAGTTGTATTTTGCGAATTAGATATTTTTTGTGTATTTCACGAATGTGAAGGTTCCAAGTAAGGTTTAAATCGAGAGAGATGCCCAAATATTTATAATGTGTGGTCCAGAGTACGGGTTTCCCCATGAAGGTGAGAGCAAGGGCGGGGGGAGGGGATTTTATTATAAAAAAAGTTTATTGCTTTGCATTTTTTTGTGTTTTCTTTGATTTTCCAGATATTACGCCAAGCTTCGAGTGCATGTAGGTGTTCTTGTACTGTGTAGAGCGCTCCAACAAAGGAGCGGTCTTGAGCTAGGATTGCTGTCTCATCTGCGTAGCAGGGAATACTTGTTGAGGGGTGTTTTGGCATGTCGCTCGTGTAAATATTATATAGCGCAGAGCCGTAACCAGACCTTAGCTTCGAGGAGGGTTTTACCAAACCTATTTCTTGTGAAATGCATAAAGTCAGTAAAATTGGAATCCATGTTATATATTCCGTTGATTTTTGTTATTAGAGATGTTAAAAGTGTATTGACATGAAAAAAATAAAAACTTTTCTTTTCACTGAAGGAAAAAAATCTGGATAGTTGAGTTTTATCATATACGCGTACTCATATAGACTGAGCACTTAAGTTAGCAAAATGAATTAACAAAATATAAAATATTGTGCTTTTAGGCTGGCGCTAACTAGATCACAGAACTGAAATACGGTGAAACTCCGATAACTCGACATATAGATAACTCTTCGTGCACGGCAGGAGCCTGATGATACCATTATACATAACAATACAAACAAATTTTTGCAAACAATTTTATATAATTTTCTTTCACAGGCTTAAGACTGGCATCGGTAAATGTTGGCGTGTTTAAAAAATTGTTTAAAAAATATTAGCATTAACAGTGGCATTAAAATAAACTGCTGCACAAACATACACCTGGATTCCCACTCTACAATCAGACTAGTATTAATCAGTCTTAGTTTCGTGGGTCTCCTCCAGTGGTTGGAAAAACTACATTTCTTTTGTAGCGAACTACAACTACAACTACTTTGCTACAAATGTAGTTAACTACAACTGCAACTACTTTTTTTTTAATGTTGCGACTAAAAACTACTTTTTAATTGTAGCCGCTACTTCGCTACTTTTTAAGAAATAAATAAGTAAAATGCATACACCGTCTGAGGATTGACCGAAAAAATTCCTTAAGTGTTTTACATTAATAAATTAACTCATTTGCACGTGGGATAAAACTAGGAATTGTCTTTGAATTTATTTGTTACTTTTCCTTTTTGTTCCTTTTTTTCGCTAAAATCTCCTTTTTAGATTTTTTTTTTACAATTTATTTTTACGAATTTTCGCCACAAGAAAGGATTCAAAAGATTGAAAGGATTCAACCTTCAATCTTTTTTGTTAATTTTTTGCCATTGAATATTTATTAACATGAAAATTAGTTGAAGGAATATAACAATTATGATGCCAAATAAACCAATGACATCAAACAGATAGAATATATTTCGTCAAAATGATGGATCTACGGATTATCTCATATTTTTACGGTTCTTATTTCTCATTGAGTCCGCTGGAGTACTCGTGCAAGATTTGCACCAGTCAGAGTCAATTAAAATTTGTTTTTTCCTTCTTTCTCTCTTTTTTTAAAAATTTGTTTCATTTATTTATTTATTTTTTTTATTTAAAAGTAGTTTCCAGAAATCGCTACAAACAACTATTTTTTTGTATCGCGCTACTCACTACTCTACTTTTTTTTGAAAAGTAGTGCGCTACGCTACAAACTACTAAAAAAGGTAGCAACTTCAGTAGTTTCGCTACTAGTAGCGGGCTACTTCCGACCACTGATCTCCTCTCTGAAATGAAAAAGAAATTTGATTGGTTGTCGCCATTACCCTTAAATTCCAAACAGACTAAAGAACCAGGATTGTTTTTTAAGCTTTTGTAAACTCATAACAGGGGAGGTGAAAAAGTAGGACATAGCAGGGGACGTGAGGTTTCAGAGACTGCGCGACATTCTAATTTTTTAAAAACTCATATAATTAAGATAGAATACCGTTATTTTTCTTAGATGTTTTCTGAACTTTTGTTTAAGCGGGAAAAAAATATTTTTAATTTTGAATTGAAATATATCTTTGCCGAGGAAATTTTGCTAGGCCTTTAAGATTTTTCGAGAAAAAGCATACGTTGTCATAAATATTTCACTATAAGCAATAAAAATGAACATGTTATTTATTAATAATTTTGTTTTAATTATTTAACACGTGTAGAACATTTTAATACCGGAAAATTGAACATAGTATATAAAGGGAAATGTTTGACAGCACCCTAACTATTCGTATATCGCGTCGTATTTCAATTAATTCCCAGCTTCATCTAAAATATTTTGCATCTCTTGCGCATATCGCGGATCAGATAAACAAATCCATTTCTGCGGAATTAACGTCAAATCCATACGTCTTCTGCCGAAACTTGTAACACTGAAGGTGAAGTGAGGTCTCACAGACCGCTATTGAAGAAAGCGATGGAATTTCAATGAGATGCAGATGAGAGAAGGTGTCGATGAGACAAGGTGATGTTCGAAGTCTCAAAGTAAGAAGCTATTGAGAAAAGCAAATTATTTGGACGAAGCATGTATTAGGGGTGAAGGAATGAATATTTGAGCGGTCTGTGAGACCGCACTTCCCCTACTACGGTTTAATAAGACTTTTCATTTTGTATATTTTTTTAAAACCATGCTCTTAGTATGATAGCTATATTTTCCTTTAAATACCAATGCACAATGAATAGTTTTACTTTTGCATCATTAATTATATTAATAAATATCAACTAATAGTATTATAAGCAGTTGCAAATAAATAGCAATGTCCGAACGATAACGTATTCCCCTTATCTTTCTGAAATCAGTTTCACATGTAATTAGTTATTTTGAACGAGTCATTATGACAATTTCTAGTTATTATTACATATTAGCAACAAGTATTCATTGAACCCACCAAATTTGACGTTCTGCCTCTCCACGTTGTCCGCCGACATTCGCCGCTCCAATTACGGAAGGAAAGTCTTCACTCCGGTGTAAATTCCTTAAATTATCACTTTCATTCCTGTTGTAATTTTCTACCTCCTTCAGCAAGTCCTTGTACTCCAAGCATTGGTGTTCATCCTGACTGACATTGTTCGTGCCCACATGCAAAACAAGAAAATCATAAATTAATGAAGATCAGAGAACAAACTCTCTTCGTCAGACGTTTCAAGTTTATGCCTGGAAAAGAACGTACATTAATTTCATGACCGGACAATTCAGATATTGTGAAAAATATTTTACCACAAAATATTTTACCCAGTAATTAGAAGAAGCACGAGAATTAACAATGTAAAATACAAATCAAAATAACGATATCAAAACATAAGATACAAAACACAGAAATGTCGGAAATAAACAATTTTTGCAAATCAGATTCACAACATGGTCGCCTCGTTCGAATCAAGAGTAAACAAACCCGTGAGTGGTCAGTGCTCTAAATAAGGGTGATTCCATCGTGACTAACGTAACATTCAGAGCTGATTTTATAACTCATTTTACCTGTAACTTAAATGATAAAAAATAATTTTTCGCTGTGTTGGTGGATTTGCAATGAAGATGGTGTACATGTATTATTTCTGCTAAGAATTTAAAATTAAATTACTGACAACAGATATTTTTTCAACCAAAATAGCAGCGTGACTAACGTAACATTTTTGCAACCTTGAAAAATAATGTTCATGTTATGAGGCAAAAATTTCTGAAATTTAAGCAAGTGTTAAAAATTGGCTGATATATTTGAAAAATATGGTGTGTTTGCTTTTAAAAATATATATTACATTTATTATATTTTGATTTTTTTTAGTCTAAAGTGTCACTTTTGCTGAAAATGGAGTGTGACTAACGTAACGTGACTAACGTAACCATCGAATAACAAACAATAGATTTCTTAAATAAAATTTATTATGGCTAATATTATTGATAATTACATTAATTTTTCCTTTTTTTAAGCTTATTATGTTGCATATTTTTAATAATTTATATATTTATTTTTATTATTTTTTATTTTATGTATTTTTTTATTTATTTATTCTGGGGAAAGAAATTGTAAGTGGAAGGCTCCCTTTTAACTTAATTGAGTCGGTCAAAGAAAAATTTAGCTTTTGCAAACTGAATATTATCAGGTTTGGGCCATTCAAATCTTTGACCTGTTTCTCTCATCTTTAATCTTTTGGGCCCAATGTTTGAACTTCCTGGAGTTAACTCGCAATTTTTTTCAAAACCAGTTTCTTCATTCTTATTAATTTTTTTTATAAAGTTGATGGATTTCTTCTAAGTTATTCATAGGGAAACCCTTTTGTAGCTTCTTTCTCTTGTTGGCAACAAAATTCTTTACATATTTAACATCTTTCTTGTGGGAAAAAATCGCGAAATTATCACATTATTATAAAATTAGAGAACTTATTGTTTTGTATTATTCGACAAACTTAACGATTGTCTATGGGATTTAGAATTTCCTATATTAACTGCTATACCTAATGCCAGCTTTTGGATAGATATAACTTTCTTTCAGGGACTGTTGGCTAAAGCTTTTTTCTTTACTTCTTCGTAGCCTTTTCCATTGCTTGCCTTGTGAGAAAAGGAGATTCTGCAGATATGGAGGAAATAGTAGTTTGTTTCTTTGCAAGCATCTTACTTATTAATTATTTTGAGGCTTCTCTTTATTCCTCTTCATACCCGAAATTGTTTTTTCGTAAAGAACGCGTCAATGTTTTTGACATTTCTTTTTCATCTGAATTTTATAGAGGCTCTGATTCACCAGACTTATTCTTTTCCGTTCTGAAGCAGTCAAAGGAGCTATTTTGCCTCAAATATTTTAAATTAGTTTGATATATTTATTTACTCTTAACTGGAAATTTAAATAAACACTAAAATAGTTAAGTTTTAAGCTACATTAATCTTTTTTTTAATTGTTACCATAGTCACATTCAAACTGTTACGTTAGTCACACACCTAAAATGTTACGTTAGTCACACTAATATTTTTCTATTAAATATATCTAAAATAAATGAAGGGCCAGAGGGAAAAAAGATGAAAGTGACCTGTAGCGAGTACGGCCTTCTCCATACCGTTACTCGCTTTGGTTCGTTACTGTTAAGATGAACTCATCGATTGCACACACTATTTCTTTAAATCACTTCACATTTATTGGTCTGTACACAACATTTAACTATGTTACACTATATACACAATAATCATAAAACAACCACATTCACTTTGCTATGACCCAACACACAGAGGCAGCATTCAACTTCGCTCCTCTCTCTCTGACCTCGGGGGTCCGTCTCTCGAAAAACATCCCTCTCCTCCTTCGCACGGGAGCACCAGGCTAAACTAACCCATGCGACCAGGAGCGAGAGGTCGATTATAATTCTACGTTGGGGGTGCCGAACACTACACCTCCCCCCCAAGATTGTGATTACAGCTGCAGTCAGAAATCACTATCTGAGAAAAATTGTCCGGCAATCCCAACATACACATATAAAAATAACATTCTCATAAAAATTAATGCATCACATTGTACTAACAAAATAGTAATACCAAAAATTCTCTATAGACATCTATGCAAATTTCAAACAAATACTAAAAAGTTACCTCCTTGGCATAAATTAACAAAATACTAATATATTTCCTTCCGTTTAAATAGTTAAAGTCTCTTTTCATTCCTATAAAGAAACTAACATGAAAATTAAGTTCCAGGTTTTAAATTTCAAAAGCACATAAAAGTCATAAACAGTCATGTTTTCAATTAGTCCACAGCTAGCCGTGAGAGCGCATCTGCATTTCCAAGTTTTGCGCCTGGGCAATGACTAATTGAAATGTCGTATCTCTGAAGTGCCAATGCCCAGCGTTGAAGTTTGGCTGATTGAGGCACTCCTTTGGTTATGAACGTCAGGGGGTTATGGTCCGTAATAAGTTCTACGTGAGCTCCAAAAATCCAAGTTTCGAACTTTCGGAGGCTCCAGATAACGGCATAGGCCTCCCGCTCTATGGTTGGCCATGCCTGCTGCGTCTTATTGAGCTTCTGGCTCGCAAAGCTGATGGGGTGCAGAGCTCCTCCTTCATCACGTTGCGATAAACAAGCTCCAATCGCGTATGCAGAAGCATCACATTGAATGACGTACGGCTCATCTAACTTAGGTGTAAATAGTGCAGGTGCGTCACACAATGCAATCTTTAAAGTTCGGAAACAATTCTCGTGAGTCTCCGACCAAGGGATATTCTCTTGAACTCCTTTCTTTGTGAGCTCTGTCAATGGATACACTAGATTTGAGTAATTATTTATGTAATTTCTATAATAATTACAGAGTCCTAATACACTCCTAAGTTGAGTCTTCGTTTTGGGGGTTGACAGTTTCTTGATAGCTGACAGTTTTTCTGGATCAGGTTCGTGTCTACCGGATCCAATCACGTGACCTAAGTATTTTATATTGTCTCTGCCAAATACACATTTCTTTACATTGACCGTAAAGCGCAATTCGTTTAATTTCTTCAAAATTACATCTAGGTGCACTAAATGTGTTTCCCAATCTGGAGAGAAAACTGCTATGTCATCGATATACGCTTTACAATATTGTTGATGGTCATTCAAAGCAGAGTTCATCACACGTTGAAAAGTTGCGGAAGAATTTTGAAGACCGTAAGGCATGACTTTCCAACGATATTGAGCTCTATGCGTTTTAAATGAAGTCAAATCTCGACTTTCTTCTTCGAGCGGTATTTCCCAGTAACCTTTTAAAATATCTAAAGAGGTTATTACATTTGCTTGCCCGATGCTATTGATCAAGTCATCAACATTCTGCATAGGAAAATCGTCCTTCCTTGTAGCAATATTTAGGGATCTAAAATCTATACACAGTCTTATCGATCCATCCTTCTTATTAACACAAACTACAGGATACGCTATTTCTGCGTCACTAGGCTCGATTAGATTTAACCGTTCTAATTCTCTAATTTGATCGTCTACTTTCGGCTTCAAATTCTCTGGAATGCGGTATATGTACGGCTTCTTTCTTGTGACACCCTCGATAAGTCTTATTTTGTGCTCTGCAACTCTAGCGATCTGTAATTTTCCTGAAAACACCTCAACATGTCTGCGAAGAACATCTAATAATTCTTCCCTCTTCTTAATTTGCAAGTGTGTCAAATCTATCTCAGACGTAAAATCAGGTTCATTAGATCTTCGAACTGGCGCTTCATAGATATCACCAAACTCATCGTCTTCGTCAAATATGACTCCGACAGCTTGAGCGCGAGGATAATATTTTCTCATCTTATTTACATGAACATGACGTACGCTTCCATCGGATAGCTTTACTTTGTATGAATGCTGAGAACAGTGCTCTACCACTATGCCAGGACCCGTCCATCGTGCATATAATTTATTAGATGAATCTGGAATTAGCAAAATTACCTGATCCCCTACATCAAATTTTCTGCACGATGAGCGTCGGTTAAAATAATCCTCATATGCCTTCTGCTTATTTGCAGCTACTAAAGAGGCTTGTTCTGCAGCGTTTTCTAAATTAATTTTAAGTTTTTGTAAGTAATCTACAACAGATTCAGTTATGTTAGTAGGAATATGCACTTCTCCCGCCCATGTAGATTTTAAAATAGCAAGTGGACCCTTAGCTTCCCTGCCATACATCAATTTAAAAGGCGATATTCCTGTTGTTCCATTTGGCACCTCCCTATAAGCCCATAGCATGAAAGGTATTTGCCTATCCCAATTCGTCGGATCTTCCCTTATTGCATGATGCAACATATTTTTAAGCACCTTATTCCATCTTTCTACCAAGCCGTTACTAGCCGGATACCCGGGTGTAGATAACCGTGGAGAACTGCCTATTCTTTTCATAAATTCTTGAGTTAAACTAGCTACAAAATTTCTACCACAATCATTAGCTATCACGTTTGGAATCCCGGTACGAGAAAATATCTGAAGCAATGCATCGCATGTTGCTTTCGCAGTAAGTGATCTCAGGGGTACGGCTTCTGGCCAACGCGTATGCTGGTCTACCAAGCATAATACATAACGGTGCCCCCTTGCTGAGGGTGGACTAATCTCCCCAATTATGTCAATATTTACTACTTCAAACGGTAAAGATGGCCTAGCTACTGCGGTTATCGGTGCCCTATCAGAAATTTTATTCTCCTTCCTCAACTGACAACCGTTACATGTTTTACAATATTCTGCAATTTCTTTTGCCATTTCCGGCCAATAAAAATTATAGCGAATTCTCTCCTTCGTTTTCCGCATTCCCATGTGACCACCAAAAACAGATTCATGCGCTAAGCGCAACACTTTCTCTCTTCTATCCAACGGCAACACTAGCTGCATAACTGTTTCGCCCAGAGCTTTATCTTTGTGAAAGAGTATCCCCTCTACGGAGCAAAAGTTTCCCTTCCCCATCTCCAAATCTTTACGCACTCCTTCTAGCGCAGGGCATCTTAATTGCTCGTCCCTTAACCTTGAGGACTCTGAATGGGAAGAGACGTTTTCACTTTCTACGCCTTGGGCTGATAAATTCCGGTTTCCACCCACTTTCTCCTCAGGCCTTGCTTTATCCCTAGCTCTGTGGTCACTCTCAGAGTAGAAAGAGCACAGCTGCGATTTTTCTTCCCCACTTGGCGCTTCCCCCTCAACACTTTCGAACTCTAGCGGGGTGCTAACTGCTTCGTTTTCCTGTTCGTCGTCCTTTCCTTCTTGAATACTAGTTTCAAAATTAAAACTCAAATCGTTCGCGTTCATTAGCAGTTGGTGAACATTGGGAGGTATTAAACATGGGACATTTAATTTATCTGTTACTGCAGCGAGAATTTCAGTTTGCTCCAAAATATTATTTCCCGGAAGATCCGATTTTAAGGACACTGGGATTCTACACAATTTCGCTTCAAGCTCTTCCCCAAAAGCAGAAGTTAAAATCACCTTCCCTCGGCTAATTTCGCTTAAATTTGGAATGTACCTAGAATTCAAAATTGGAATCTGGGTCCCACTATCAATAATAGATTCTATCTCTTGCCCATTAATGAAAATGTTTGCATACTGCAATGGCTGAATTGGAATTTGAGGCTCCAAAAATTTTGTTTCCACTTTGGCTGCTAATGACTCACTGTTACTTGTCCTGGGTTTAGAATTTTTGCCCCTCCACGATTGCTCATCGGTATTTCTAACCCTCTTGTCGCAATCTCGAAGTAAATGGGTGTTCGAGCCGCACAAATAACACTCTTTAATTTTGCGCCTCGTACTAGTATCTGCCCTCTTATTCTTTTCATTTCGTAAATGAGGTGGGACATATCTATCATCTTTCCCGGACCTATAAGAGTTATCTACATTAGTTTTCAAATTTTGCCCTTCCTCTTGACTGGTTTTATGGAATGGTTTCCCCTTAGACACATAATAAGTGTCGCATTCCTTTCCCAATTCCACAGGTTTAAACCAATTTTCTCCCTGCCTTATGCCAATATGCATTTGGGTTTCTTGATCTAAGGTTTCATACAACTTATCCGATACTATTAAATCAACAACACTTTTCAGGTCATTACATTTTCGCAATTTTAAATAATATTCAAAAGTTGTCTTTAACCTCGAGGCAAACTGAACATGGGTCTCACTTCCCTGTCTCTTAGCACGTTTAAAATTAGTTAGACATATTTGAGCAGTGGGCTCAAACTCTCTTAGCACTATTGCTTTTATTGATTCATAATCCTTGATCTGCTCCTCATCAATATAAATCAATATGTTAGCCGCTTTTTCGCCTAACAAGTTTAGCAAAATTTCCGCCTTATCCCCCTCATTAACTTCCTTCGCTATAAACGCGCGTTCTAACGAGCTGAAAAATAAATTCCACAGCTCAGGTTTATTTGGGCAGGGTATTGTTAAGGACCTAATACTCTTAATTATTTCGCTAAAACTGTTAGCGGCACTTTGGACGGGACCTATATTTGTGGCACGTTGAGCATTTAAAATGTTCAATTGTTTCTGATGCTCCTCTCGTCCTTTTCTGTCTTCCACCGTTGTAATTAGAAATTCTTCGACGAATTCTTTGTTCTCTTCATAAATCTTGGATTTAACAATTAATCCCTTTATGTCGAAGATGGTTAACTCGGGGGAGACATCCAACCCACATTCCTCGGCTACTAATTTTAAATCCTCCTTCTTTAGACCTTTTACAGTCAACATTTTGCTGTTTTTGAATAGCAAGTTCGGATCCTCAACAATCCCCCAAAACAGAATAGCTAATATGAGCTCACCTTCTTCAGATCCTGGACGGCTGCGCCAGTGTAGCGAGTACGGCCTTCTCCATACCGTTACTCGCTTTGGTTCGTTACTGTTAAGATGAACTCATCGATTGCACACACTATTTCTTTAAATCACTTCACATTTATTGGTCTGTACACAACATTTAACTATGTTACACTATATACACAATAATCATAAAACAACCACATTCACTTTGCTATGACCCAACACACAGAGGCAGCATTCAACTTCGCTCCTCTCTCTCTGACCTCGGGGGTCCGTCTCTCGAAAAACATCCCTCTCCTCCTTCGCACGGGAGCACCAGGCTAAACTAACCCATGCGACCAGGAGCGAGAGGTCGATTATAATTCTACGTTGGGGGTGCCGAACACTACATGACCAAAAAGCGATTTCGAGTAAAACGAAGAACAAAGTTTGATTTCTCGTAGCTCCCTATGTTGTTTTTCGAGTTTTCATGTACATTTCGGCCGCTTCTCATCTTTTTTCCCCCTTGTTGTTCTACCAGATGATATTAGTCCTTCATAGGCCCTAGATAGCGCTAATATCTCAAAATTGACGAAAAAGTGACTTTCATCTTTTTTCCCCCTGGCCCTTCTAATATTTTAGGATTTTCAAGTAGATATGATATAGACATAAGAAAATAAAGAGCTATGGTATTTAATTATTTTTAGTTCAGTTTTAAAATAGAAAACATTGCATTTTTGTGACTAACGTAACATAAAATAAGAAAGTGAAATAATGAAGAAAATTAAAATGCTTATCTTATAAACTGAATGAAAAAAGCTGTTAATTCAGATATAATTAATCAGATATAACTCCAAACTTTCATAAGAAATGCAGTTCTTTTAAAAATTCACAGAAATTTTAACATTATGCACGAAAACAATGACCAATGTTTTTAGCGTTTACTAAGACTTTTCTGCAGCCATGTACTTACAGAGGTCCAACATAAACACCAAAAAGGATTTTTCAAAATTTTTGCTAGATTCATATACTAGACAGTATGCTGAATAAAATGATAGGTCACAGTTAAGTCTTCAAGGTAATTTTATTTTTTAGGCTGAGGTTGACATTTCTATGGAATGACCCATAAGCATTTCAAGTTGTTGACATGAAGCTTGGCGAGGAGTACGTTTTGGCGAAACTTTTGGCAGGTTTCCAATTCCTAAGAGCTCCTCATTAACGTAAAGCAGAAAAATTAAGGAGAAATGCAAAGTGGATTATACAGTGTTCTTTTCGGTTTCGGTCGCAGTTTCCGCTCACGTGGAGCAGGGAACTAAGAATCGATTACGCCACTTCCCTCAAAGTAATGTGGCAATTTTAGTCGCTCTACGAAAATGGCTTCATTCATGTCATGCTACCCCACTGAGGTTTGAGGTAGCAGGTTTCACGAGAGACTAACCGTCGTCGCTTACCACATTCAGGGATGGTCTGATTCTTTATTAAAAAAAGCTTGCGTTTCTTTCGCTACTGGGAGCGAATATGAACTGCTATGCACTTCTCTGGAAACTATACTCTAGTATAATAGTGAAAAAAGTTTAAACAGCTAGCGATCAAAACAGCTACATAGAACGTATTTCTGCTCGCATGAATTATTTGCCCTCATTACCTTGTTATCGAACGAAATTTTTAGAAGTCGCTAAATTTAAGCGAGTGTCGTAGTGAGCGATGACCGTAATGACACACAAAAAATTAAACGATTAATTACCTCAATGAACCTATTCAGTATCTGGCCATTTTTTAATCGATATCATTGAGCTATTTTTCAGTGCGTTTACAGCATTTTAAAGCCTTAGTTTGATCCATTCAATAGCGTAGTTTAATACTTAAATTCCAAACCGTTTGTGAGTGCGTGCAGGGCCGCATCACACACACTCCAGTGTTCCAAGTACTTAACACTACACGTGGTTTTTCATTTTAGATGGATGAGTGACGAAAAATGAAAGATGAATATCTGAATTTTGAATCAATAAAAATATTATTGATTCGTTTTATCCCAAATGTAAATTACTTAACTAACAAACAAAAAAAGTTTTTTTTTTTTTTTTTTCAAATCTGTATATCTTCTGTAGATTTAGATTTTGAAATTAGTTTTGTGAGCGTCCATAAAACGAGTACACGAGCAGCAATTGACCCACACGCGCACCATTTTTGTACGGAACTGAGCCCCATGAGAAACTATATAAATATTCTTCGGGAGGTAAGGAAGCGCTGCAGAGAAGTTGCCGAACGTGGGAAACTCCAATGGACAAGCGGAACGATAATATAGCAGCATGAGCACTGCAGAAAAAATATAAAAAAAAGCAAAGTGCAGCTGCCCATGAGTTTAGAAATTCTCCAAAGCATATTCCATCTTATGATATACAAAAGGTGTAGCCGTCTTATCTCTTCGAAAGTAGATTTGTACATTTGCACAGATAAACTTCTGATGCACAGGGTAATTTAAAGCTGAAACCAACGGCTGGCGAACAGATTTTTTCCGACCTGTAGGAACTTAAAAGTGAGAAAAAAAAATAACAATTGCGCACTTCTTAATAAGCATTTTAAAGAAGTCTACGCCCAGACAATCTCAAAACCCTCCACTGAGCACTTAATTTATCAAAACAAATAAACAAAAAATAAAATATTGCACTTGCGTGCTGGTGCTAACTAGATCACAAAACTGAAATACGGTGGAACTCCAGTAACTCGATACGTGGATAACTCCACACACACACACACACACACACACAACATCAGTAAATCGACATTTATTTTTTCAATGGTTAGTCGCTGTCCTGTTCTTGAAATTTATGACACCGAGGGTGTTTCACACTGTTTGTGGTAATTACTGACTGAGGAAAAACGTTAAAGCGCTAATGGCTCTTTTTAACTTTCAAAGACATTTTTTACATTCCATGCTAGCATTTTTTGCTATCATTTAAATGTATGTGTAGTTTTGTTGATGTTTTTTTTACATTTTCCATACACTAATATAATTTTTTATCAATGTTTCAGACTATCCCTTAAATTCGCTTTTCCGCGATGACCGTGCCGCGGATTATCGGGAGGTTACTGCATTACGTGCATGACACACACATTTCTTCTTGCCTACTGTTGAGAGAAATTTGACGACAAATGAAAACCTGCAGTCCAATCTTTATGTAAAAAATCTCAATGACTGCTGGATGGCAAATTCATCGCCAATTTGTCACAGCACTTATTAGTAAAGTTAGTCATCAATCATTATTCCACGTTATTTTTATTTATCTTTTTAGAAAATAATAAACTAATAAGTTTTAATTACACGTTTTCAATCCTAGCAGAGCACTATTCTTCATCCGTCTTCGTTGGAATAGTTGCCAGTATGTGCTGCTATCTGCCGCCGATTCAGAAAGGGAAAAGTAAAAATCTTATTATTTTAATTTCCATCGCATATAAGAACGTATGCTAGAGACGCTGCGTAGAGGTGGGTCGGGGGTTGGGTTCAGGAGATTTTATTTTTTAAGAGTAACACCATTCCCGATACAATAGTTTGCGAATTAATTTTTTCGCCTCTCCCACGGAAGGTAAATTGTGACTGCGCTTGTGGCACAAGCACGGACTTAGTGATGTCTTTCTTAAGCTTAGCTAACAATGTTATTTTAATATTGTTACGGATGAGTAATTAATCCTTTTAGGAAGAATAACAGGATAGTATGAAGTGCAATTGCAAAACAAAAAAAGTATAAATAGTAAAAATGTTGATATCATTTTATTTTTCAATATGAAACTGTTTTTTCTGGGAACATGAAAAATACCTCTAAGACATACCTAGACCGGAGTTTAGGATATTTAGGACAAAGTTGTAAATTTTGGAAATTTTAGGAAACTGAATATGTTTCAGGAAATTGAGGAATTCCTAACCCTTGAGTGATTGAACTTCTGTATTCCATTTGTTGCCAAATTTCCGTCCACCAAAGCGTCAGAAGAAATGTATTATCAGCGAAAAAATAAGCAAATAAAAGGGCAGGTCATCCCCTACACCCAAGTGAGAATAATATGGACTTGACCTTGAAAGTTTCATTTTAAATGTGGTGGTGGTCCCTAAATCTTTGGTCGGTCATAACTTTTGTTCTACTGGTCCTAAAGTAAGGCCGTTTGGTACCCAGCCCACTTTTGACCCTCCGCATCTAATTATGTTCCGAATGTAGGGGTTACTATTGGAAAATTCAGACTTTGTGTTCAATTCACTTTGTGTATGGCCCCTTACCAAAATTTTATTCATATAGTTTTAAAGAAGACTTTAATCCATGTCAGAAGACACCTTTATCTTGTTCTTAGCAAGTATAGCAGCCCCATAATTCAGAGTGTTTCGTTTTTTTTTTTCTATGACTGTACATCATTGCAATATTTTGGCTAAGCAATCTAAGGTTTAATAGTTAATCATCTTAAAATTTTAAAAAAGATATTTTACCAGCACATTCGAAGTAAATTTGTATATCATATTTCTGAACTTAAAAGCATATTAAATGAGTATAAAATCATTTTAAAAGATTTTCTTGACACCTTTTCTTATTAAAAATAATATATCTGGGGGGGGGGGAGGTCACTTTTTACTTTTCGGTGCCGCGCCCCCTCTTCCCCCCATCCAAAAAAAAAATCTGTATCCATCCCAGAGGGGAGGTGCAAAAACATGCTCTGTAAATTGGGCTGTCTTAAGAGACGACGGCACCCGTGGCGTATATTTTCTGGCGCAACCCTCTCCCCACATACAAATAATATCAGTATGAACACTTTAGCACACGTAAAATATATATCAGTCTTCGTTTAGACTCAGAAATCGCACTAACAACTGTGATGAGCTTATGTTGGAAAAGTACCGACCAATTTTATCTTCTAATTGTTACAAAATTGAACATGTAATATGAAACCTGTGGTTATCAGAAATATACGAAATATATATAATATGTTATCTATTTTGAAAAAACAAAAGTAATACTAAAAAATAAATAAATAAATTTTTAAAATAATAACAATAATGAATTCTAAATGCAGCAAAATCTCAGTTTCGGGCGCTCTCTTGTGTGTTTCGGCACCCGGGGCCATCGCCCCATTTTTCGGATGGCCCTGACTGTATCCTGCACAGGTCTAAAATAATTCTATCATGTGGTTAAAGATCACTATTATAGTTCTTATGTTATTACATATTACCTCTGTTTTACATCTACTGTTAATCTGGATACATCATTTAATAGAGTTTGTTTGGATAATATACTTTAAACTACCAAAAAAGTTTATTCAAACATTTTTTTTTTACTTTGAAAACATTTTTAATAAAAACATCAGCATTACGCGAATGTAAACATTCTAAATTATTTGATACACATAACTGACCTTACAGTTCAGCGGAATGAATTTGTGTACATTATGGTTAATAATTGATTTGTCTGGCAAAGATCAAAGCGGTTTATGAAAGTTTCAACAGTAAATTATTCAAACAAACATTCAAATTCAAAATATTCGCATACGCGAACAGAGAGTTCGCCCAGAGATTCTTCCTTTCCTGTGCGGCCCGCGAAAAACAAGATTTCCTTTTCCCCCTACGGAAAAAGATGATAACAGTAGATTTCCCCTACCCAGCGAAGACGAAAAACGACAAAGTTTTTAATGTTGGGATTTGTCCTGCCCCTAGTCGCTTGTGAAGAATTGGAACACTGGGAACTAGCGATGAAAAACGAGATCCAGGTGATCAAAGAACGCGGGGTTTGGGAACTAGTCCCACCCCACCACCTAAAAATAACCAAATTTTGGGGAATCGCTGGGTTTATGATGCTAAACAAAATGATAAGGGTCAAGTCGTCAGATACAAAGCTAGACTGGTATGTTCTGGTAACCGTCAAGTCCCTGGGGAGTCTTATTCTGAAGTTTTTAGTCCCGGTGGTTGATTTCATTTTAGTTACGGTTTTTACCGGGATATTTGTCTCACTTTTAGGATGGTATCATTTTTCAAATTGACATAAAAATGCCTACATGTATGCTGACTTAGAGGAACAGATAATCATGCTCCAGCCAGAGGGTTTTGTTGATTTAGAAAACTCTGATTACCGTAAAATGGGGTTAATCGGAACACTTTTCAGCTTTGATTGTAAAAAAAGCAGTTAAAAGATTTTTTTTTAATTTTATTTTTTGGATAAAAACTTCGGTCTTGTTTTACTTTTGATATTCCAAGCAAAGACAAAAGATTTTGAACAATTACTATTAAAATATACAGCAAATTATGGGTGTTCCGAATCACCCCGCTGATAGGGGTCAATCGGAACACTTGTTAAAATTTTTATTTTTTTCAATTTAATCTGTTATAGGTCTCACAAACATGAGTAATATTGATGGGGGAGAATAAGAACAGATAATTACTGTCAAATAAATGTATAATTTCAGTACCAGTAAACGTTTATAATTTGTGAAAATTCAAAATAATTTTGAACTTATGAAAAATGAAAAGTAATTTTAAGAAATACTTTTGAATTGAAATACAAAGATTTAACATGAATGGAAGTCACTCATGTCGTCCACAAATATGTACTTGTCCTTAAAACTAGCAATTGTGACTTGGCTTAAGTTTTTTCATAACATCTCCTGGGATGAACTCTACCTTTTCTTTAGTTTTTTGAAATTTCTGGGTTTCGGGGATTGTCCTGAAAGATTTTTTCGCTTATTCATCACTGTCTGTGTGCTGGACGTTTACTACATAAAGTCTATGTGACTTTCCCCCTTTTATTTTAAGTAAAAAGAAGTCTCCTGGAGAAAAAATCTTTTGAAATCTGCAACTTTTGTCATTCTAAGATCTAGTTGCTCACGAGAAGGGATAAACAGTAATAAATCCTTGTCCTTGTCTTGATTAGAAGAATTAGGGTTAGAATCTTGAGTTTTCAAACAGTTTCCTTCAAATAAGTTTGAATTGGAACAACAGAACTAAGTGTTCCGATTCACCCCGCAAATTTTTTTCCTATGGCATTTTTCAGAATTCTTCACTTTTATGACACAATTTATAAAAAATGTAAATTCTAATGTGGTATTCTGTTGTTCAGATACATGTATAATTGAAACATACCACTCATAGTTTTTAAATATAAGAAGGTTTGTTCTTGCATATGAAGTTTTGCAGTCTATGAAAATGTGATGTTTTCTAGCATTCAACGTGCAGCCCTCTTTAGAAGCCAGTAGCGTTGCCAGATTGACAAAAGTAATTTTTTCCTACTTCCTATGATCTTACCTTTCTAAAAAAAAATTCATGGCGAAAAATACTCAATAGTATATTTATGAAGAATTTCTTTGTACGGTCGGGAAGTTTTGTTCCGATCGACCCCGCTGTTCCTATACACCCCATTTTACGGTACGTCTGTAAATTAAAGAAGTCTCTCTATGGTTTGCACCAATCCGGAAGAGAGTGGTTTTGTGAAATTGACGGGTTTTTCAGCTGATTAAATTAAAAAAGGTAACGGGGTGTAACTGTGTTTATGATAGAGACGGGGCGGTTTTTCTTTTTATTTACGTAGACGACATTATTATTTTAGCAAAAAATAACGAAATAGGGAAAAATGTCAATGAAGAAATAAAAAATAAAAAGGTTTTAAAGAATTAGGGAACACGAGGAAACTTTTGATACTGATGCCATCTATTGTATAATCTGAAAACTCTCTTTTTTCTACTTATGGGTCGTGGCTATCAGATCCTTATGAGGGATTCAAGTAAATGCGTGAGAGCAACCCCTGATGAAAAGCCAGCTCAAATTGTTAAACTCACCAATCCGCATATTTTTCCGTCGACCTTAGTGAAAGAGCACATCTCCTTATCCTAATTACCCTCCCAACAGCCCAGTGGGCGGGTCTACGCTTACTGAGGCCACGCCATCCCGTGGGAAAACCGAATACAGCATTGAAACAGAACATTGGGAGCAATAGTAAAATAAATCTCAAAGTTAATGTTATCAAAGCACAAGTTTGCCAAAACAGTGCATGCACTTGTTGGGGAACCCCTACTTTAATTAAGAGAACTTTTTAATTTTTTTTTTCTTTTCCGGTTTTTATCAAAATGCCTTACTTCTCGGCTACAACAATAATTGTAATGCTAAAAAAATTCAATGATGTATATTTGTCATCCTAAATTAGAATTGATTTTTGAAATTCAAAAGAATTTTTCTCATCTAAATTTTCTGACGTTCCCTGCGGCTTCTTCTCTCTGAGTCTCTGCTCAGCCTCCTCTGAAATGATTTGTCTGCGTGCGCCGTTGCCTCCCGTGACCTCTCATTGGGGCACTACTGATCTTCACAAATCTATGACAAGAGGCTTTCCTACCGCCCCCACCCGAAATACATCCTCTCAAGCCAGTTTCAAAATATATCCACCTCCTCCTTACTACCCAAAACATGTTCACCTCCCCTTAACACTATCCCACCGCCCACCGAGGGGCGGTATTGCATGAGAACCACCGACAATTGGAATCGTGCACTCTTTATCCCTATTTAATTTCGCGTACAACTGTTCTTCGCGAGTTAAGTCGCTCGAGGAACAGACAGACATGATAAGTGGCAGAATAAGGAAACAAAGTTGTGCATTATTTTCAATTTTTAAAAACTATTAGCCGATTGGTTAACTGTTGTAATGCGAGGCTGAAACAATAGTTTAAAAATATTTTATACCTACGTAATTTTTTGGCAACCACTTTTCAGTCGCTGCGAAAGCGATTTTTCATGAAAAGAGTACTTTACGAAGATGCTTAGAACTTTTTTATTTATGAATATATCAAAATGATTTAAATACCATTAGATTGAGCAGAAAATGACCTATATTCCTTCCACAGTCATTTTTCAGACAATTATTAACAGATTTGAAAAAAATTGGCTCAAAAGTAGGATTTATCACGTGAAATTTTACATTTTTAGCATAAAATAGTAATGGAAGGAATTAAGATTCATCCTTACTTTTTTTTTTCTCGAATAGATATCTCATAGGCACGCCATATGACTTCGAACGAATATTTAAAACACTTGACCTCCTCTTAGACATTACCATATAAACAAAGAAAAAGAGCCCATTTCAGTTCAAGAGGTAGCCTGATGTTCCCATTCAGGCGGTAAAAATTCAAAATATTGGAGCGTATTAAGTATGTAGCAGCTTTGTTATGTGTAACTCACATTTAATATTTTTTTCCGAAATTCTCTAATTTCAGGCCTCTTTTTAGAACGTAAGTTAAAAGCTCACAGACTTAAAATTTTAAGTATTAGTTTGTGATAGGAAGTCACAAATCTTTTGCACTAATTCTGAACGTTCCGTGAAATTTAAAATATTTCGTAAATTTTTTCTTTTTTTGATGTTTTTCCAAAAATCTCTAAAGTCCAAGCCTCTTGCCAGAGCAGAAGGTATTAACTCAGAGTCACGAAATTTTTCTCAGTAATTAATGTTAGGAAGTCACAAATTTTAGCACTAAATCTCAACATTCTGTGAATTTAAAAATATTTTGTAAAATTTCTCTTTCGATTTTTTCAAAAAATCTCTTAACTTTAAGCCACTTGGCAGAGCAGAAGTCAGTAACTCAGAGTCAAGAAATTTTGCCCAGTAATTAGTGTTGGAAGACACGAATTTTCCGCACTAAGGCTAAGTGCTTCGTAGAAATTCGATATTTTCGGGACACCCTGCTCAACTATGTTAGGATTGGCCCATTCGGACAGTCATTCCGGTTGAGCCATTCCTAATATATTAATCCTAACAATCCTAACCTTGCCTGCCTTTCCGGCGCGAAGTGAGTACTGAGCGTGATTCAGGTCCCTCCCTCTATTTCCTACCCTTTGTACCTCTAAACTCTTATAAATTTGTATATACATTACCAGTCCATTTGCTTTATGCCAGCTCAATCATGCTCTCTCTCTCACCCAAACAGCGAAAAGGAGCTTTGGTCTTACGCAATTTTTCTCACGATCTCGATCTGTATCTGTATGAAAGAACACGAAAAGAACTCACTTGAAATTATTAATCTTCTTAAACAAAACAAAGGATCTCTTAAAAAAGCTTTGTGTGTAATGTCGCAGTACTCGTGGTGCGCCAATTTATGAATCTAGTAGCAAGAGAAAATGCTTTGCTCGAAATTTAAAGCGGCGCATCTGGTGGAAGTAAGGGTAGAATTTTAAGTGTAGAAACATTAAATATTCCAAACATCAAGCATATTAAACGAGCAGGGCCGTCGAGAGGGGGGGCAGCAGGGGCAAAATCCCCGGGGCCCGGGCTGCTAGTTTAAAAAAAAAAAAAAAACAGTATATTTGGTTAACTGAACTTCATTTTTGTGTAGGCAAAGCAAAAGCATCTCGCATCTACATGTGTCCACAGCAATGCAACGAGTGCTTGTAGCCCAATGCCTTAGTATAAAACACACAAAAATATAAAATTGGAAGAGAAACTAGCAAATACGAAATACTATTATTTTTCTTCACTGCACCGAACGTAAGTTGTCTTAGTATTGAAGAATTTTTTTGGAAAGGGGGTGGGGGCATGTTAGTACTTTGCCCCGGGGCCCCGGTAAACCTCTCGGCGGCCCTGTAAACGAGTAATATTTGTGTTTTGTAATTGACCCAGGCCTAACAGTTCAAAATTCTCGATGGGAGGGGGGGGCAATAAATATATT